>CM053029.1:363154706-363264437 GCA_028564925.1 Lithobates sylvaticus | reverse complement strand
CCATCTCGATCGCCGCCGGTTTTCATCTTCATCTTCTTCTTGTCTTCTTCTTGTCTGCTGGGGTCCATCTTGCCTGTGGGCATGTGAAACCCCACAGGCACTTTAGATGGCCCAGCATGCACCGCCGTTACTCGCGCGTGCGCAGTAACGGCACATCTGCCGACATCTCACGAGATTTCGGAAGATGTGGCCGAAATCTCGCGAGATTTCGGAAGATGCCCGCACTGACTCCTGGGATCAATGACACCAGATCCCAGGAGACAGTGCGGCGTGACGACGATCGACGCAGAGACCCCGCCCGCCGCCGAAGAGAGAGAAGACCGGAAGTCATCAATTACAAGGTAAGTAAAAAAAAAAAAAAAAAAAAAAAAAAATTTAATTTAGTACTCTTTGCCTGATTTGGAAGGCAAAGAGATTTACTAAATGAAATGTGTGCAGAACCACTTTAACCCTCTAAGTGAGCTGATTACACGTAATGTAGCTATATGGTGGAGACTTGCAATATGCAGCTGAAAGCTCTATTGTTGCTTGCAGCATACTGCTTTAATTAGTCCATTTCATTTATTGTAAACTAATACAAGAAAAAAATAAAAACCTAGTTTGGACTCAATCGCCCTCTCTCTTTTGTACAGGCCTGATGCCTATGAACAATGAGATGGAAAACCATGTTGACACCGTACTGGACTACATGCAAAATGTGTTACTTTTTTAATGGTATGAAAATTTAAGAGCGCAGGAGCGCCACAGCTGAGGGGGCTGTCTCAAGCTATCCCTTTATGATCAAAACAGTGGATTAGTGAAAGTGGAACCACAAATTACCCAATGCTGTTTTTGACTGCCTGTAATAGGGGTCAAAAAGTTCTGGTGAGTGGGCTGTGTGCTTGCATGTTGATAAAGAGAAGACACTAATGAGCACAGTTGGTGTGGAAACATTGCGGTGTTGTTGGATTCACTTGAAAAATGTTTTAAAAGGACATTGCATTATTAATATTTTGTTCATATTTTATCATGACACTTGTCACGATGTCACTGGAAATATGAGCACAATATTTCATCTATGATAGTGAGAGTGCTATGATTTAACTTTTTAGTCTATGATTTAACGAGCAGCTCTCCATCCTTTATGTTGTAAATCAGCACTTAATTTACAGTTGCGTGGGTGTAGGGTTAAATTTAACTTGTTCATTGCACATTATAATAGTAATGGTGCAGGTGATCATATGGTGATCCTCTGAATGGAAAACATGTTTTCGTATAGATGCTCCAAACAACTGAGCCAGTCAATAAGTAAGTGAATGCATACTTTACAGGTGATTTACAGAATCAGGCCATGTAGTGGGGATGCGTAGCATGTAGAACGAAAGGCCTGTATGACTGGGGGGGCAGGGCAGGCTGTAGTTGGGCAGATTTTTAAATGTAATAATGTAATACTTTATACTAAGGGGTCAACAGTCATTGGTACAGAGCGAGGTGTGGCAGGGTGGAGTAGGTCAGGTCAGGGTGGAGTCAAAAGAAGGGGTAGGCAGTGTAAGGGGAGTCTTGGGGTCAGTTGGAGACAGGCAGAACGAGAGAATTTGGTGAGCAGGAATTTTAGCCAGTTGGACAGGCCTTTTATTGAGACATGGCTGACATTGAGGGCTTATTCGCCCAGCTTAGGGCAGCTGCGGCCGTTCATGGGCCCCAGTGGCTAGAGAGGCAGCTGACAGGGCTTATTTAGGGGTCGGGGCAGGTTCATGCTTCGCCTGCCCCTCGACCTACACGCGCTAGGAGGTCTCACCCTCCAGAGCGCCTTAGCCCAGATATGACCCCTAGGGTCTGCCGCCGCATTAGGAGCCCCGGCAGACGGGACCCTTCAGCTCCAATGGCCAAGAGGCGAACCCCATCTGAGGCCTGCGGGGCTGGGAGGAATCCTCTCATTAGGCGGGACCCTGGCGGGAGCTCTGCTACTGTGTCCGGCTCCCGCCCTAGTGATACTGTGGACCGGGATGTGACGCCCCCCCTCCCGCTCAGGTGGCTCGGCGTGGGAGAGCTGCTGTTACGGGTGCGGGCCTGTCCCCTGGGGCAGCCGCGGCCCCGCAGGAGAGAAGGCGAAGTGCACGGCGCCATACATCTGCGTCCCCGCCCCCTGAGCTAGTGAGAGGAGCGGCGTCTGTCCCCAGGCAGAGCGCGCAGCATGGGAGGAGCCGTATCGCTGGACGGTCGGGCCGTGGAGCGGCCGATGACGTCATCAGCGGGCGCCCTGTCGGGGGTGGCTCCAACGACCCTTCCCTGGGCTTTGACCGGAGACCGGAGGAAGACCGATCGGAGGGTGAGCTGTCGGCTTCCGAAGATGAGGAGAGGATGCCAGAAGCTGAGGCGGCCGGGGAGGAGCTGAGGAGACGACTGGGAGCAGGAGAGGCGGCTGTGCGGCTTCATGCACCGGGACAGCCTGGTAAGTCACCATTGAATGTCAATACTGTTGTTCATGATGTGTCTGTGCCTGCTTGTCCCCCACTTATGCCTGTATGTTCCCCATCTGTGCCTCCTCAGTCTGTTTCTGTGCCAGCTTTTTTCTCCCCTGCCTGTTCCCCCCCTGCAGTTGTCCCCCCCTCTGTGTTGTCCCCTGCTGTTGTCCCCTATTCTGGGCACCTGCTGCCGGGTGGGTTTACTGGTGCTGTAGGTGGGGGAAATGACAGGGGTAATGCCTATGCGGGTAGCGACACTGTGCGGACTGCGGGACAGGAGGCGGCGGTGGATCGCATTTTACTGAATTGGCTGGCGGGGTGCAGGGAGTTGCTGACGAGCGGTGCCGTAGGGATTTCTGCCACGTTCGGGGTGTCGCCGGTGGCAGCATGGACGTCGGCGGGGGACAACAGATCGCCCGTCGCTGGAGGTCAGGTGGTTAGTGCTCCGGCAGCGGTGTCGGCCCCAGGGATGGCGCAGGAAGAAGGGACGGCGCTGACTGCGGGGGATCCCAAGCCGTCGGACGGATCTGTGGACGGAGTTGCGGTTGGCGGACTCCGCGAAAGGGGAGGTTTACGTTTGCTTTGAGGGCCCGCTGGGTTCTCATTTAAAAGCTGAGCTGAAGGATAGAATATGGAAGGGTGAGTACATAGAGATTTTTTCTCTGCTGCCTAGTGAGAAATTTAACCTGGACAAGATTAAACCCGAAGACAGCAAAAGGGAAGAGGATGAGAAGCGGCGTTATCGCTTGATTCCTCGGACTTTTGGGAATTGGCTTCAGGCCTTCAGCATCCTGGCCAGTGTGATCGGAGAAAAGACGCCGGAGTGCTGCTCCACGCTTTTCTGTTATTTGGACTCTATCAGTGAGGCCCAGAGGGTTTATGGGGGCGTAGCGTGGCTGCGCTATGACGAGCAATTTCGTCAGCGCAAGGCGGTAAGGCCCTCTCTGCGATGGGACCACAAAGATATCGGTTTGTGGATGAAGCTGATGACTCAGGCGAGGTAGTTTCCACAGCCCTTTCAGGGAGGGGCCGGGGGTGCCAGCACCCCGTCTTCATCGGCCGCCAACCGTAAGGGGTACTGCTAGCGTTTCAACGATAGCACATGCAGATTTGGGGGTTCATGTCGGTTTCGTCACGAATGCTCCGGATGCGGAGGTTCCCACCCGTTGGCAAAGTGCTTCAAGCAAGGCAAGGCGAAGTCGGCCGACGCAGGAAAGAGGGAGAACCCCGTTGAAGGTGGAAAAAATGGTCCCCTTCCTCAATAGGTATCCTGATAGGGCGGTGGCGCAGTTTCTATTCCATGGGTTTGCTGAGGCTTTTGTCATTCCGTGCACGTTGTCCACCGTTCCGGCTATGGGTGAAAATTTGCGTTCAGCAAAAAAAAAAAACACCCGGAGGTGGTTTCGGCTAAGTTGTCCAAGGAAGTGTCCATGGGCAGGATGGCGGGGGCCGTTTGCTTTCCCTCCACTGGCGGATTTGGTGGTTTCGCCGCTGGGGGTGGTCCCCAAGAAGGAACCTAACAAATTCCGACTGATACACCACCTGTCGCATCCTCGGGGTGGTTCGGTCAATGATGCCATTGACCCGCGGTTGTGCGCGGTGTCATACGCCTCGTTTGATGATGCCATTAAATGGGTGCGAAAGTTTGGGAAGGGCGCGCTGTTGGCGAAAACTGACATTGAGTCGGCTTTTCGCTTACTTCCCATTCACCCGCTGAGTTTTCGGTTCTTGGGTTGCGTTTGGGAGGGACAGTATTTTGTGGACCGCTGCTTGCCCATGGGTTGCGCCATTTCTTGTTCGTTTTTTGAGACTTTCAGTTCCTTTTTGGACTGGGTGGTACGAGAGGTTTCTGGGTGGCAATCCGTCGTCCATTATTTGGACGATTTTTTGGTGATAGGGCCTCCCGGGGCCCGGATTTGCCAGATCCTGTTGTCCACGGTACAACATGTGTTCCAGCTTTTTGGGGTGCCGTTGGCCCCTGAAAAGACGGAGGGTCCGCTGGAGGAATTGAAGTTTCTAGGTATCATTATTGATACAATACGGATGGAATGCAGGCTTCCCGAGGACAAATTGGAGGATCTGCGGGGTCACGGTTGAGCTTGCTTATGGTTGCAAGAAATTGCAATTAAGGTCCCTGCAGTCGCTGATGGGTAAACTTAATTTTGCTTGCCGTATAATGCCTATGGGGCGGGTTTTTTGCAGGCAGTTGGCGGCTGCCACCGCAGGGGTAAAAGCTCCGCATCACTACGTGCGGCTTACGAAAGCCCATCGTGAGGATTTACAGGTTTGGATGACATTTCTTGCTCGGTACAATGGTAGGTCCTTGTGGATGGAAGCAACAGTGTCTGATTTTGATCTGGACTTGTATACTGATGCGGCAGGTTCAATTGGGTACGCAGCGTATTTCGGTGGCAGGTGGAGCGCGGGGTGTTGGCCTGAGTCGTGGAGGGCTTTTAATTTCATCCGTAACATGGCGCTACTGAAGCTGTTTCCAATAGTGCTGGCGGTGGAAATTTGGGGACAGGAATTTCGGAATAAGCGAGTACGGTTTCACTGCGACAATTTAGGGGTCGTGCAAGCTATTAATTCCGTTACTTCTTCCTCCCCGCCAGTTGTATGCCTTCTTCGGATTTTGAATTTGCAATGCTTGACTGTGAATGCATTTATATTTGCTGTTCACTTGCCCGGGGTAGATAACACAGTGGCGGATGCCCTTTCTCGTCAACAGTGGCAGAAGTTTCGGGAGTTGGCACCGGAGGCGGAGCAGCTCGGAATCCCGTGTCCAGACCACTTGTGGGAAGTCGTTTTGCCACAGTAGCTGATTTGATTCGGCGGTCAGTTTGCCCTTCTACATGGACGGCTTATGAACGGGTCTGGGAAGAGTGGCGTGGCCTGGTGAGTTTGGTAGGGGGTTGTGGGCGGGGGGTGGATAGTTTGTCCATCCTTCTGTACTACATTGGCAGGAATTTTGAAGAAGGCGTTTCTGTTGCCTCTTTAAATAGAAAGATGGCGGGTTTGGCATTCTTTTTCCAGCTATATGGGTTTGTGGATGTCACTAAAGCATTCATGGTCAAGAAAGCTTTACGGGGTTACAGGAGGGGGAGGCGGGTGCCCGATTCTCGCCGTCCAGTTTCTTTTGATTTACTGCTGGCACTGTTGGAGCGTTTGCCAACTGTCTGTGCAGACCCTTTTGAAGCATTGCTATTCAAGACAGCCTTTGTTCTGGCTTTCTTCGGGGCGCTGCGGATAGGGGAATTGGTTAGCCCGTCCTCGAAAGTTGGGGGTGGGCTTGGTATGTCCGAGGTCACAGTTCTCGGGGACAAATTGTCCTTGTATATTCGGAAATCTAAAACGGACCAGTTAGGCCGTGGGGCTACGGTGGTTCTCATTAGAGTTCCTAATTCACCGGCCTGCCCGGTTGCTACGGTGTCAGCTTGGTTAGGCGTCCAAGTTTCGGGGCCAGGTCCTTTGTTGACACACGCGGATGGTTCCGCATTGTCCCGTTTCCAATTTAGTTCAGTTTTTCGAAAATGCTTGCGGGCTGCTGGTGTGGATCCGGGGGCTTATGCTTCCCATTCTTTTCGCATTGGGGCCGCCAAGGAAGTGGCCAGGTGGGGGTTAGACGACCAGATTCTGCAGCGGATTGGTCGTTGGGAATCTAGGCGTTTTAGTTTATATGTACGTCCACATCTCCTCTAGATGTGTTGTATGTTGTGTTCCCCAGTTTTTGTGTTGGTTGTGGTCTGTTGTATCTGTTGTATTGGAGTAACTGGGTGAGTTGGGTGCATTGCATCTGGGTTTGTTATTTTATGTTTTTCAGACGAAGCATGTTTGATATGGATCATCGGACACTCCTACGTGTCTTGGGGTGCAAAGAGGGCTGCAGTCAGACCGGATGGCCGTCAATTGGGTTTCCCGAGGCACGTAGCTAGAGTGCGGTGGATAGGGGTCCCGGGCATGCTCTGGTCCAGAGTGTTGCCCGAGGTTCATAGATATGCTAGATTGAATAGGCCCCCAGATGTCTTAGTTATTCATGCTGGGGGCAATGATCTAGGGCTCCGTTCCGCCAGGGAATTGATTCGGGACATTAAATTTGATTTTTTACGTCTGCGGTCATTTTTCCCAGACGTTATCCTAGTTTGGTCAGACATGGTCGGTAGGGCCGCCTGGCATCTCGCTCACTCTGTGGAGAGGCTTAACAAAGCTAGGGTCAAACTGAACAAGGAGGTTGCTTGCTTTTTTGTCCGGAATGGGGGCCTTGTGGTGCACCATACTGAACTGGAGGGCGACAACTGGCTCTATCTTCGTGGGGACGGGGTACACTTAAACGCAGTTGGGATAGACATGTGGTGCCTGGGCCTGCAAGATGGGATTCAGAGAGCGTTAGGTGTGTGGCGGGCCGCTCAAGTGTGAGGTTTCACACTTGCTCGTCATTGGCAGGGGTCTCAGAGTTTTGAGGGTGGGCATGGTCAAATATTTTAAGTGGAGTATGGTGGAAGGGGCTCAGTTTTGGTATGGGTACCTTCCCAAATTAAGTGACGTCATTAAGACGAAATGGTATTGAGGCTGTATCAGCGTGGAAAGGCATTGAAATTGTCCTCGAGCCGGCGTATTCGCGGCTGAGGGCCGTGATATAGAGTTAGCTTGATACAGCAGGTTTTTTCTTTGGTAGACCATGCTCACCTCAAAAATATAACTGTTACATGTTTTCTGTTATTTTTGTTAATAAAAGGTTGCTACGGCCATTTTAAACCCAAAGAAGTCTAGTGTGGTTATTATTTAGATGGCTAAGAAGGGGTAAGTGGTCATGGCAGCCGGTAAGTCTGCAATACACCAGTCAAGAATCAGGACATGTAGTGGGGATGCGTAGCATGTAGAACGAAAGGCCTGCATGACTGGGGGGGCAGGGCAGGCTGTAGTTGGGCAGATTTTTAAATGTAATAATGTAATACTTAATACTAAGGGGTCAACAGTCATTGGTACAGAGCGAGGTGTGGCAGGGTGGAGTAGGTCAGGTCAGGGTGGAGTCAAAAGAAGGGGTAGGCAGTGTAAGGGGAGTCTTGGGGTCAGTTGGAGACAGCAGAACGAGAGAATTTCCCTCCCGCCCTCCCTTTAGGTTCGTGATTGGAAGACGGAGTTGGAGGTTGGTTATATGTTGTTTTGGTGTTGTTCAAGGTTTTGGGGGGGGGGGGGGGGGTTGTTTGAGGTCTTAGTTGTAGCAGGGGTCTCAGAGTTTTGAGGGTGGGCATGGTCAAATATTTTAAGTGGAGTATGGTGGGAGGGGCTCAGTTTTGGTATGGGTACCTTCCCAAATTAAGTGACGTCATTAAGACGAAATGGTATTGAGGCTGTATCAGCGTGGAAAGGCATTGAAATTGTCCTTGAGCCGGCGTATTCGCGGCTGAGGGCCATGATATAGAGGTAGCTTGATACAGCAGGTTTTTTCTTTGGTAGACCATGCTCACCTCAAAAATATAACTGCTACATTTTTTCTGTTATTTTTGTTAATAAAAGGCTGCTACGCCCATTTTAAACCTAAAGTAGTCTAGTGTGGTTATTATTTAGATGGCTAAGAAGGGGTAAGTGGTCATGGCAGCCGGTAAGTCTGCAATACACCAGTCATGAGCTTCCTAGTGAATTCTATTAGATAAAGTGCTAATGTGCCATAGCACTTAAATATGCATAAATCAACATGTGCATCAATTCATATACCAAATGCAAAACTCATCAATATAAAAACGTGAGATATAGATAAACTACATGCAGTTCATAAATTCAAAAGTAAGCATGTTGCCAAGAGCATAAAAGTTCATCAGAATTAGTGTATGTAAAGTTAATCAAATATCAAACTGGAAAGTGCTCAGTGCTTGTGTAAATTCACTGTAAGACAAAGTGTGCAGACACCCACCAGACTGTGCACTCACCCGCAGGTATGGACCCCTTGAGCTTATGTCAAAGTGGGTCAACAACACTTAAATGAATATGTATCCACTTGATGATATGGAGATTCTCTCATGTGCTCCAGATTATAGAAGAGAAGCAATCACAAAGTGGACATAGCGTGATACCGTTTATTAAAAGCAATCTTTAAAAACATGTGGAATGTCACTCACATATTATAGTGTTATGTCCCTGCACTAGGGATGATCTCCAGCTGTACAGTCTGTGTACGCTGCTGCCCCATGGGTCCTGGAGCCAGCTTGCATTCTGATCAGCGGAAGTGACAACCAAACGCTACCAGTAAGAGTGCCTCTACGTGCTTTGTCATCTAGACATCATCAGGAGGTGTGGTGACGTCCATAAACCACAATGTTCCATAAACCACAATGTTATATAACCCCATCCTAACATGCCATTGGTCCCATCTCCTTACAATAAGCATAATCAAATCAACTTACAAACAAACTATTATTTAAAATATACTATTATTTACAATCCATTGGGACAGCTCCATCTTGTATCCAAATGGCTAATGGCACATAGCTCTTGTATATTTCTTTTGCCATTGGGTCATAGGCCATTGTTACTACTTATGCAGAATGTATAGTATTTTGTGGAAAAAAATGGGGAATGTTATTGGGTTCAGCCTGGGGCCCTACCAGTGTGTTTTAGTGGAGAATATCTTCTGTGTAAATGGAATAAAATTAAAACGAAAAACAAACACTAAAACAAAACAAAACAGAAACAAAAAATTATAAAATAAAAATAGACATACAAATAAATAAATTAATAAACAGAAAAATAAAATAAAAATAAAAAAATAGTTATAGAAATAAAAATAAAAATTAAAAATAAAATAAAAATGTAGAAATTAGATAATGATGCCATATGCACCCCCTACATCAACATACTCATTTGTATTCCCCTAATAATAGTCTACCAGGAAACAGTTGAAGTCAATATTTAACCCTTGCAGGATCAGTGTATCAAGCTGGAAAATACATTGTGTTTCGTTTTTTGAGACCTCTCTTTTTATATTGGTGCCTCTCCAGTGTTTATGGATCCTGTCTATTCCAAAAAAGGTGAGCAAGGATGAAACCTTGTTGTGGAATTGTGAGAAGTGTCTCGAAACACTATGTTTAGGGTAACCCTTATGGATGTTTTGCATGTGTTCCTGCACCCTGACCAATGCTCGGGTGGTCCTTTCCACGTACTGGAGCCCACATGGGCATTCCAGCGCGTAGGTGGCCCCCGTTGTCTAACATGAAATTCATTTGTAAATTTTTAATTTCTGCCCCATAGACCCAGAATGGAACTTCACATGTTTTCTGGTGGGGTCTCCACTGGTTCTGCAGGGCAAATATCTCCAACATATATAGAACCCTATATTGTTTAGAAAGGTGATATTATTATGGGGAGGGTCAGGTATATTTTTTACCTATTCTATGTCTTAAGGCCGGTGCTTTCCTTTATATGATTTTGGGTGTGTTTGGCAATATTTGTCAAAAAATTTTCGGGGCCGGTTGAAAGTAACAGGGTGAGATGGAAATTGTCCCTAACATAGGAAATAATGGACAGAGTTTGTAGGGAGTTGTCCCTGGCTTCACGTCCAGGGACAAAACCTGTCTGATACAGTCATATCCACTGCAGGATCAAAGTGAGTAATCTAGTAGCTGTAACCTTTGCATACAACTTTATATCTGTGTTAAGTAATGATATTGGGCAGAAGCTTCCGCAGCAAGTTAGATCTTTCCCTGGTTTTGGTAATATGGATATATGTTCAGTAAGTGACTCAGCTCGAAAGCCCTCTGATCTCGCAATGGAGTTGGCATAAGAAGTCAGGTATGGGACAAGGATCGCTTTAATTTTCTTATAATAGGAAATGGTATATCCGTGTGGTCCTGGGGATTTACCCGACAGTGTTGATTTCAGAGCTGCATACGATTCTTCTTCGGAGGGTGTGGCTTGGTGCACAGCATGGATGGCTGCTTGTTAGAGAGGCTCTGGCAGACTGAGAGCCCTGAGACCCAAAAAAGACCCATTACCAGCAGAACTATGCCAAAGCTGACGAAGAGGGGGACACAGAACCGATAGCAAACAAATCCCTGCAATCTTTAAAAAATATAGATACAGCGGTGGGGGAGGCAAGATGGCGCCGACACACAGAACAACAGGAGAGGAGAAGGCAGAAGATAATGAAATCTCCCTGCCAGCATCAGAGGATTCGGTAAGAGGAAAAGAACACACTGATCATCCTCTAATAGGCTGACATGACAGAAATCGCTGCAGACATTAAAAACTCATTTGCTGCAGCCGTCACTGACTGAAAAGCAGACCTTTTATTGCTCACAGACTAAATGGCAGTCACTGAGAGAGCAGGGAAAAGAAGGGACAGAGCCCTACTCAGACTTGACGATGTCACAGCCACACATTCACAGCACCTGATAGATATGAATAGGCAAATTGAAGATTTGGACAACAGGGGAGAAGGAATAACATCAGAATAAGGGGGATTTCTGAAACAGTAACTCAAGACCAGATAAAAACCCACACTAACCTCCATCTTTAACAATCTCACAGAAAGACCTGATAAATCTCCAATAGACTTTGATAGAGCTCACAGAGCCCTCAGACCCACATGTACTTCCTAGAGACATTAAATTTGCTGCCTCACTAACTTCTGCCTCAAAGAAGAAATTCTCCAAAAAATGAAACTCAATGACACAGTCACCTTTAATGGAGAAACATACAGCTCTTCCAGGACCTAGCTCCTATCACACTAAGAAACATGAGGGCACTAAAACCCTTACTGGGAATCCTGAAAGAAAAAGGCATCACATACAGATGGAAATTCCTATTCACCTTACAAGCCTCCTTCAATGAAAAACAACACCTGCAACGTGTGCCTGAAGACCTAGCTAAATTCTGCAAAACCCGGTGATTGCACCAGTAGAGTTACCAGCCTGGTATGCAGAATTTCACCTACCCCCAGCCATTAATAATGCTCCTTCTACACCAGATCCCTCCCCTGCAAAATCCCCATTTCCACTCAGAAAACAACGCAGAAATAACAACCGCGGCACATATAACTCCCCGGCTGCAAATACCTCCCCAAAAGAGGGAACAAAGATAACACGACGACAAACGTTCTTGTATATCTCTGCTTAATTACATCAGTTGGAAGTTAATTTGTATGATGTTACCTGAATACACAGGATCTTCACACCTTGTTCAATAGAAACATACATAAAGATGTTATAAGACTGTTTGCCCACTAGATGGTTTGCCCATTTAGTTCGTTTTGTTAGAGTTCATTTACACAGAGAAACGTAAGCAAAACTAAACCCTCATGGAACTGAACCAAAGATGTGTGAATTAACATAAAAGTTTCATGACAACTATAATGCTTTGGAACTAAGGAACAATAATAAGTTCATGTCTTATATACCTAACTCTCTTTTATAATTACCACCAAAAGCTTAATCCAGGTTTGCCCACACATATCCAGATTTACGAGGACAACGGTCTCTCTGCACGACCTCTTCAATCTAATGAAGTGGCTAAATAACCTCGCTCCTAAAGCTCATCCTACCCAAAGGTAATCCATCAGAGGACTCCTCAGAACTGTGTAAGCAACTGACACACTTGCACCAACAACAAAGCAACATCACAACTTGCCTTACGTGTGGAATAAGACTGAAACTTAAAAAAAAACATCTTTCTATAATGCAGATGTAACTTATAAACATTATATGATTTTCCACAGCAATGGCAAAAGCAGATGGGAGCAGAACGATTGCAGCAACACAAAAACTCAAAACAGACCTAAATTATGCCATGCTTAATCGCACAGAGCTTTACTGGACAAATCAAGAGATAAAATATAGTTGCATTTAGTCTTAAGCACCTGTATATCCATACATCACATATGTTAGAAGTATAAAAATGTTTAAGTTTTTAATAGGACACCTAACATGAAAGATTCCTAATATATGTATTGCCAAAGGAGGCCCACACTCAGATAGGCACTCCCATACCAGAGTGCCTGAATATCCCTGAAAAGAGGTGGAAACTGGTGATGGCCTTCTTATAGTTTTAGATACCCTTCATTAAATTTATGTCATTGACACCCGTTAACAAGATGTTCTATTTTTACCTTGTTTCTTAGAAGTATATAGAGAAATGTTAAGATAACCGATTCTTAGATGAACTTATAAAAAGGTCGCAGATACCTTAACGATAGTTAAGCCACAACACTTCCCGGGGAACCTCAGGATGCAGAGCCTATGAGAATAAAAACTCTCATAACCCAATAAGATTAAATCCACAAACCAGAGCACTTCCCACCTATCCCCCAAGAACAACAGCTCATATTGTTTAAAAACAACTCTAGTTGGATAACTACCAACCAAAAACAAAGAGCCCTTAATTGTGAACAAGTGAGTAGACACTTAAGCCCCATACACACGGTCGGACTTTTTCATCAATTTGGTCCGATCGGACAAGGTTGTTGAAAAATCAGACCGTGTGTATGCACCATCGGACAGTGTTCGTCGGTTTGTCCGTCGGACAAAGTCTTATCTCCTGCTGGAAAGATTTCCCGTCAACCCGGTCCGATCACACCAAATCCGAGCGTGTGTACGCTTGTCCGACGGACAAAGTGCTACGCATGCTCAGAAGAAATTCTGTGACGGAAGCGCTCGGTCAGGTAAAACTACCTTTCCTAATCGACACAGCACATTCGTCACGCTGCAATGTTAAAATGTCTTTAATGCAGCGCATTCTCTTTTTCTTTACAATGCAACAAGAATGACATCTTTTAGCTGCTCCTATTCAGCCGCACTTCTCACAAACTTACTTCTTTATTACTTTGCAGCATTTATACACTACATGTTTATTTTTACTCTGAAAGGAAAAGAATCTTTGTTATTTTTTTACCATGATTTGTATTTTTTTTTTTTTTTTTTTTTGGGGAATACATATTTGAATGTTTTTTTTTTTTTTTTTTGGAGGGGGGTTGTGTGTCTCAAATTACCAAAAACACATTATTTACATTTGTATTTCTTGCTTAAATTTACTAGGAGGTTGTTTGTTGTTGTTGCCCCTTGTTAATTCTACTTTAGGATTAGTGAAATGTACCAGCCTACTCAAAGAAAAACTGTCATTGTAGCAAAGTAAAACACAATAGTCAATGATTATTTCAAATCAAAAAAACCTTTATTTAGGTCACACCAACAAACCAAAGAGGAACGCAGCCATGGTGAAACTTGGGGAATTTGCAAAGTCTTGGCCCCCCACGGCAACCATCATTGTCCAAGCGTAGAAAATTGGGGGCCTGAGGAGTACGTATATTAAGGGGAGTGCAATCTGGTCGTGAAGTCCAAAGTATCCGGAACTGCAGCAGATGCCATCTAGGTCCCCAGGCTCTGGTACTACAAGAGGCTCCATCTTCTCTCACACCAGACTGATTGCAGGTCGTCACTCTCAGGTCTTCCTTCCACGCTTCCTTCCACGCTGTGGCTGTCGTGCTGGTGGGGTGGCAGAAGGAGGAGGAGGAGGAGGCGGAGCATGGTAACTATGGCAAACATGTGTGACTGGGGTCATC
Source organism: Lithobates sylvaticus (assembly GCA_028564925.1). NCBI lineage: Eukaryota > Metazoa > Chordata > Amphibia > Anura > Ranidae > Lithobates > Lithobates sylvaticus. The sequence continues at coordinate 363,250,448 of CM053029.1, read as the reverse complement.
TCCCCAGCCCTACCCTTATTTAGGACATGGAGGATGAGCCCCTCACACATGTTGCGTTGCCCCACCTCCATACCCATCATTTTTGTGACAACCACCGAGCCAAAGGTCTCCTCGTCGGCGGGTGTGGCATGTAGGGAGTCTGAAGCCTCTCTGATCATCCGGAGCGCTGACTGTGCCGCATAACCCCCCCTTCTCGCCCTTTTGTACGGAGGGCGGAGGGGAGGGGTTTGGGTGTCAGTCAGGCTCCGAGGCCTAGCCCCCTCTTGGCTGCCACTACCCAGCTGGTGGCTGCCACTAACCCCTGCCTCCTCCTGACTGCCACCTTCCACAGCCACCTCCTGGCTGAGGTCTTCCTGTGTAGGAAAAAGGGACATAGTTTCAGTTATTTGTTCATCAAACACACACAATTCTCATCTAGTGACTGGTGCAAAATGTTTACAAATAGAAAACCATACAATTCTCAGCCCAGCAGTTTAGATTCTGGCCCCAAATGTCTCCCACACCACTGTCTGTTGATATGTCAAACACGTTAGGAACTAAGCAATTGGCGATCCTGAATTAAGTGAACATCATTCATTATTCCCATAAATGGTAACAAAACTACTATACCTGGAACAAGCTGGGCTCCTCCACCTCTTCCAGACTGGAAGGCCCAGGTTGCTCCTCGGAAGCCTCATCAGGGGTGGGCTGCGCGCAAGGAAGCGTGGAAGGAGGAGTTGAGGTTGGCTCCGTGACATCAGCCTGGTCCTTCAGAAAATGGAGACTCTGATAGTACCAGAGCTTGGGGACATAGACCTCATCTGCTGAAGTTGCAGTTTCCTCAGACTTCACGACCTTCTTCCGCTCCCTGATATACGCACTCCTCAGGCTGCCAATTTTCTTTCTAATATCATCAACAGTTGCCGTGGGGAACCTTGGCTTGACAAATTCCACAAGTTCCTCCAGGGCTGCGTGCCTCTTTGGTTTGTTGGTGTAATGTGGGTGTATACCCTGCCACAATATGGGAAAATCCCTGTATTTGGCAATGAAGAGGGGGAGAAAACTCAATCTCTGCAAGACACAACAACACACCAAACCCTATAAATTATGTCAGGCTAAACTCTCCTAATCTTCTCCATAAAGAAGCCTCAAGTTCAAATCAGTCTAGGCTAGTTATGTACCAACGTTAAATTGTACCTTCGTTTGTAGCGATCGTCTCATGTGAGTTTTCTCTCCCCTCGTCTCCCAGATCGTGGCTACGACACAGGCGTGTGACGTTTTATATACACTGCGCATGCTTCAAACTCCGCCCGCCCCTGACGATCTTTCTCGTCTATTCCCCACCCCTTCTCTTTACGGCGTAGTGGGGAGAGCACATGGCGGGGACACAGCAGGTGCGCCACAAATATCCCACCAACGAGGAGGAGGACGAGGAAAGTCCGGAGGCAGAAACGTCCCGATCCCGGAACCTGAAATTCAATTTCTCCAATATGTCATTTGGAGAAATGTTGGAGATGGTGGACATATTAAAGAGGAGCGACTATGATGGGAAGTATGGGCCTTACCTCAACCCCAATGTCCGCAAGGCCAAGATCATGTCTAAAGTTGTGAGAAGGCTGTACAATAATTTTGGGGTACAACGATCCAAGGAGCAACTCAGGAAACGCTGGTCAGACCTGAAACTGAGGGAGGCCGATCAGTACAGAAAGATCAAGAGAATTCTTCAAAAAAGTAAGTAGTTGTGTTTTGTGTTTGATTTCTTGCTTGCATACTGCTCCATTGTGTTTTGATTTTTACCAAGTTGTACATTCCAAAATGGCCACTTTCAGGTTCGTCTGTGCATTCGATCGTACTCAGCCTCGATCTTTCTGCCACTGTCATGGTCGTGTGTGTGTGCATTCGATCGTACGCAACCTCGATCGTTCGGCCACTTATAATACGATGTTTGGTGTTTTTTTGGGGGAAAGGAAGTTTGTTCTCACTAGAAATGTCATCAAGAATGTAAAGCCAATTTATTCAATGTAAAGGAGAGGTCACTCAGTAGCTGTTTACCCATCTGGACTCTAGAGCACTAGTGCTGGGACACCCAAACCCCCTTTTTATTATGCTTTTCCACACATGTGCTCCAGTGGATACTAGAGGGGGGTCTCCATCACACAAACTTCTACCAAAAAGCTAGTCAGTTTAGCACCTTTACAAAGTGACTTCATTCATGTAGTTGACATTTGTAACTGGCCAAACTAAAATAGTGTCCGTCACTTTCAAGCAATGTTTGTCATTTCCTATTTCTGCCCTCAATAGCTTGTGTTGCTAAATCTTCCTTTTGGACATTCTCATAGGGGAGCGAAAACTTGGCCCGTCTGAGGAAACCCCCAAACCAACACCTCCCAAAAAAGGGGAAAGAGCAGAAGCAGAGGAGGAGGAGGAGGAGGAAGGAGAGATCATCGAACTTGGAGAAATTGTCACCACAACAGGTGAGTGTGGGAGAACACAGCTACTGGTAAGCTAATCCATGTATGGCTGCCTCATTTCCAACACCCCATTTTTGTTTGTTTGTGGTTTTTAGGTGACGTGGATGTTGTGGAAGAAAAATCGCACTTTACCACAGAGAGTGCCCACGTACTCATCGGAGAGATAATGGTCTGCAATAGAGATCTAGATTACATAAAGCAAAACATCAATGATGTTCAACAAAAATTGAAGAACATCATTGATGTTTTAGGAAAAATATGAAAACGCACCAAGTAATTAACACACATTTGTGCCAGCTTCAGAACACATTTGCAACTTAAAAACTGTCTGAAATTTGGAACATGCACACATTGTGTCCACATGTGCTAGCTCCCACCATGGTGGATGAATGGCAACGTTTTTTTGGGGGTGCAAACACTTTACGAACTACGAAAGTGGTTGTGGTGAAGGGGTTGCACCCCCAAAAAACGTCCATTCATCCCCATGATGGAAAATGGCACTTTTGAAGCTTCTAGGCATGTGTTTTACCATCTAATGACCATTTTCAGTCCCAAATTGTGTGCATGTTCCAAATTTCCACTTTTCGGGGGTGACCCCCCCATGTGATGAAGGCAAGATCAAACACACTTTGAACATATAGTCATGTCTGATCTTGTCTTCACTTTACAAAGTTGAACTTTCCAAGTTCCTAGGTTCTGTTTTGCTCCATGCCTGGTTTTACCAATTGCGGAATGTTTGTAAACAATGTTGTAAATAACCAAGATGTTGTCAGTTTTGGCGTGAAGATTGTAAAGGCACTTGTGAATGTTTTCCTAGTAAACTTTTATTTTTCTAAATGTGTGGCTTCCTTATTTAAAAAACACAATGCATTATGTATGTAAAATGAAAAGGATATGGGGGGCAATGGGTGTTATTTACTAAAGGCAAATCCACTTTGCACTCCAATTTTCTTTCCCGGGGAACTTTTTCAATGCACTTGTAGAGCATAGCGGATTTGACTTATGTAAATGACACCCACAGTGCTTTGTACGAAAACACGGAGCACAGCATTTTGGAGAATACACACATGTCAGACCTGGTGATGAAAAGGAGTATTTTGGGTGTCAGTTATGCAGTACAAACCTTCTCTAGACCAAAGATTAGGTAGCAAACACACAACATGAGAATAATCTTTTTGGGAAGAAGAGACTGTTACCTCCTTTTGCCCAGAAAGTGCATTCACACTGTCGAAGGCAAAGGGAAAAAAATGTCAAAGTAAAATAAGCTAAAAAGAAGACTGAAATGACATGAAATCATAGGTTGGTTAAAATATCAGATTTATTAAAAAATGCCTCTCACACATCGTCAGGCAGAGCAATGGCCCCCCTACCCACAAAGTACTGCATATATTGGTCCCGGACCACACGGGCATTTAGAGGGGGCAAGCCTGGACGTGCCACTCGAAGGGCTGTGAGTTCGGCATTTGGAGGGCCCTCCACATCTGGGCCAACGGGCACCACATAGTTCCTGTTATGTCTTTTGAGGAAGTTGTGCAATATGCAACAGGCAAGAACTATGTGGTTCAGTTTGTATTCCGCCAAGTTAAATGCCATCAGGAACAGGCGGAAGCGGCTGGCCAGGATGCCAAAAGCGTTCTCCACAACTCTTCTGGCTCTGGACAGCCTGTAGTTGAAGACCCTCTGGTCCGGGGTGAGGGTCCTCATCGGGAACGGCCTCATCACATGGGGAGTCAACGCAAACGCTTCATCTGCGACAAAGACGAAGGGGAGTCCTTCGGCATTCTCCTCTGGAGGTGGCAAGCACAGACTGCCACTTTGGAGACGCCAGTAGAACTCCGTGTGCGTAATGGCCCCACCATCCGATATCCGGCCGTTCATCCCCACGTCCACATACATAAACTCGTATGTTGCCGACACCACCGCCAACATCACTACACTATTAAACCCTTTATAATTATAATAGTAGGACCCCGAGTTGGGCGGTGGGACGATGCGGACGTGTTTCCCATCAATTGCCCCTCCGCAGTTAGGAAAGTCCCAACGGCTGGCAAAGTGGGAGGCCACAGTCTGCCATTCCTGTGGCGTGGAAGGGAACTGTGGAGTGAAACAAGAAAAAAAAAAATTAGTCACTTTGCACCTAAACATTGCAAGCAGATTAGACAATCAACATCTTGGAACAAGAGCATTGTATAAAATTGGAGGCTGGAAAGTATTTGCACAGAAAAGTAGAGGCTCCCCTTCACAGATTACTCACCCCCCCATCAATCCCCCCACTTCTGATGGGCCATTGGCAATAACTAGGGGTTTTGGGGGGGGGGGTGGTGGACAGCTAACCCTCTGCACTTCATTGATTGGCAAATGGCTCAATAATGTGGGCTAGTTTGGCCAGACCCTCTGTACTTAACACTATTGGCAGGCCACAGGAAAGATCAAATAACATTTCGACCCCCCCCCCCCCCCCCCCCCCCCCCCCAAAAGGCAGGCACAGTGTGACATTATTAAATTACCAAGCAAGCTAATAGGAGGGAAAGAAGACAAAATATTAGGAAATGGAATGTATGGAGGCAGCCCCTTTCACTACATGCTTTGCTGAATTCATCCCTAAAGATGCGCACTATAAAGAGGTAGGTATATAGTGTGTATGGACCTTGGGAAAGCCAGCAGATAAAGGATTGGTACCATCTGACAGAGCAGTTGGGGGAGGGGGTTCCTAATGAGTTTGCCCCCCCCCCCCCACCAAAATAACAAAAAAAGGGGGCTCTACATGAAGTAAACCACACAGCAAACATTTGTGCATATTTTAGGGGGTGTTTTGGGGCAAACAATACTATGCAGCAGACAAAAGACATTGCTTAAGTGACTAGGCCATAGGTGTCTATTGGGGCAGAAGAGCATGCTGGTGAGGTAAGTGAAGGGAAAAATGCATGAAGGAGAAAAGGGGCACAGCATATTAGAACATATTGCAATCATGGTAATTAGGGAAGGAGGTCAAAAATACAAGTCATTAGCAAACAGAGCATACATAGAAGGGAATAGTAAAGTATAAATGTTACCTTAATATAGTCCTCCTGCAGGACCTGAATGATGGCAGAACAGGTCTCTGGAATAATGATTCCCAGGGCCTGGGGAGAGATACCTGAAGAGAACTTCAAATCCTGAAGACTTCTCCCTGTCGCCAAGTACCTCAACGTGGCAACAAGCCTCTGCTCCGGAGTAATGGCTTGTCTCATGCAGGTATCCTGCCGGCTGATAAAGGGGGTCAGCAAAGCCAAAAGACGGTGAAAATCGGGGTCCGTCATCCTGAGAAAGTTCCTGAAATCATCAGGATTATTCTCCCGGATCTCACGAAGCAAAGGCATGTGCGAGAACTGGTCACGCTGAAGCAACCAATTCTTGGTCCACATACTCCTCGTCACTCTGTTCATGGACGGGTCTTGGGTCAAAGCTAAAAGCCCGACACCAATTCCGCGTACAGCACGAACTCGGCGACAAGTACGCACGGGAAACATCGCTCAGAAGGTCACAAAAGGTCGGCTGGTCAGAACGGACAAACAGAAAGCACCGATAAACAGCAAGGCCTGAAAGAACGAAGTGAATACCAGCAACGAGCAGACAATAAGCAGTGCAAATCAAAGCGTCCTATATCAAGATATAGGCCGCAATGACCAACAAATGCGAACTGACTACACGCACTAATAAACAGATACGCACGACAAGCACAAACTGAAGAGCAGTAACGATCTGAGTCAGAAAACTGAGAAGCGCGAATCTTAAGTCACCAAACTTCCACTAACTCTCGATAAACACGGGATCAGCAGAAGGAGCCCAACGGGTGCCTGACGTGGTGCTGAACTTCCCTTTTGTAAGCTCGTGGACGACGACTTACGTCACGACGTTCTTCCGGACCGGATATTCCGACAACGTAGTCCGACCGTGTGTACGCAACGCCAACATCGGACAAAGTACGTCGGACAAAGTCCGACCGACCTGGTCCGCGGATTGTCCGAGCGTGTGTATGGGGCTTAAGCCTCAGTCCACTCAGGGCCAAACCTTTCCCCTGCCCCACTTTTTCACTTTTAATTAAATTTTTATTTTATTTATTTTTTAAATGGCCTATTCTCTACTAGGAAAATCAACGAGCCACATATCACATAATGTGAACGGCCTAATATACCAAAAAAGAAAACCAAAATTCTAAAAGAACTCAAAAAAGACAATCCACAAATAGTTTTCCTTAAAGAAACACATTTCAAAGCCAAAATGTCCCACAACTTACGAATAATTACTTCACAAAGGCCTTTCATGCCACCAACCCCATTGCAAAAACCAAGGGTGTTACAATCCTACTAGGCAAAAACACACCTTTTGTTCTCCACCAACAACTAGTGGACCCAGAAGGTTCGCTACATATTCCTAAAAGGCACATGGAACGGAAATCCAATAACTCTAGCTGATTTATATTTTCCAAACAAGGCCAATATCACAATCTGCCAAAAAATAATTGATGAACTAAAATGGTTTGCCTCGGGCTGCATTATACTAGGTGGAGATTTTAACGCCTTAGAAAACTTTTACAATCCCTAACTTTGGTTGACACATGGAGAACCACACACCCACTAGATAAAGACTACACCTTCTATTCATCACCCCACAAGACACACTCCAGACTAGACTTGATATTCATAACCCAAAGAGACCTCACAGACATTGCCAAAGCAGAAATAGGGATAATCTCAGTTTCAGACCACGCACCCATCTCCTTAAGTCTAAGACCTCAATCACCGAAAGCCACAAATTTTAATTGGAGATTGAACACAGCACTATTAACAGATCAAATAATTCAGACATCGAAAACTCCATCAAAGAATATTTTGAGATCAACTCAAACTCAGAAACCAACCCTTTAAACAATTGGGAAGCACACAAAAGTGTCATCTCCTGTGTTCCTGTTTAAAACTTGCTTGGCTGACATTCCTTCTGGCTCCAGATCCTGCTTGCTGTTCCACTACACTGATCCCTGATCTTCTGGCTTGGCTGACTATCCATTCCGGTTACTGAACTTTGGCTATGTTTTGACTACGTTTGTTCTATTTACTTTTATTATTAACCGCTTGTCGACCAGCTGCCATCATTATACTGTAGAAGGTCGGCACGATCCTACAAGCCGTCGTAGCTATATGTCGGCTCCTTTAAGCAGGATAGCAGGTACGCGCCCACTGCACTACAGGGGTGCCGATGCTCGTGGCTGACAGTCGCGATGACTGCTGGCCACGAGCAATCGCATGCTTGAGAGGCAGAACAGGGACGTGTGTGTATAAACACACAAATCCCTGTTCTATTCTGTGAGGAGAGACAGATTATGAGTTCCTAATAGCTAGGAACCACAATCCGTCATTTCCTCTAGGTCATTCCCCTCCCCCTACAGTTAGAAACACACACAGGGAACACAGTTAACCCATTTATCGCCCCCTAGTGTTAACCCCTTCCCTTGCAGTGACATTTTTACAGTAATCAGTGCATTTTTATAGCACTGATCATTGTATAAATGCCAATGGTCCCAAAAATGTGTCAAAAGATTCCGATGTGTCCGCCATAATGTCGCAGTCCCAATAAAATCGCAGATCACCGTTTTACTAGTAAAAAAATAAATAATAAAAATGCTATAAATCTATCCCCTATTTTGTAGACACGATAACTTTTGTGCAAACCAATTAATATACGCCTTTTGCTTTTTTTTTACCAAAAATATGTAGAAGAATACATATCGGCCTAAACTGAGGAAAAATATGCTTTTTTTTAACAAATGGGGATGTTTATTATAGCAAAGAGTACAAAATATTGTGTTTTTTTTTTCAAAATTGTCGCTCTTTTTTTGTTTATAGCGCAAAAAATAAAAACCACAGAGATGATCACATACCACCAAAAGAAAGCTCTATTTGTGGGAAAAAAAAGGACGTTAATTTTGTTTGGGTGCAGCATCGCACGACTGCGCAATTGTCAGTTAAAGCAACGCAGTGCTGAATCGCAAAAAATGGCCCTGTCATTTAGCAACCAAATCTTCCGGGGCTGAAGTGGTTAAACAAGTGAGATTTAACTGTACTTCTGTCTCGGTCTGATTCATGGTTTCTGACAGCTTTATACATGCAATTCGGAACTATAGAACCTACAACCACAACACAAACCCCAAATCAACCAACCACGATACAAGAAACAATCCAATTTTTTTTTAGAGGATAGAAAACTTCCCTGCATTAAAAAATAAGAAATAAATCAATTAGAAGAATCTATTACTATAAATGAAATACACGCTGCAATCAAAAATCTGGAACCAGGGAAAAGTCCAGGCCCTGATGGATTCACATCCCAATATTACAAAATGTATGACCAACTCCAATCTAAACACCTCCTGAAGGCATTTAAGTATTTAGCACAAAACAAAAATGATTCTAACTCCTTTTTAATGGCCTACATCTCAGTGATCCCAAAACCTGACAAGGACCACACAGAATGCTCTAATTCCAGGCCCATATCCCTACTCAATGTGGACCCGAAATTACTAGAAAAAATCCTGGCAAATAGAATGAGTCCCCTGCTCTCTAAAATCATAGGCCCAGAACAAGTAAGCTTTATGCCAGACAGAGAAGCCAGGAAGAATAAAATCAAAACACAAAATCTGATTTATCATGCAAAGAACTCAAAGATCAAAGGCCTCTTGCTGTCCACAGGTGCCGAAAAGGCCTTTGATCGAGTATCATGGGAATACATGTTCTCAACGTGCTCATACATTGGATTAGGAACCAATATGCTAGGCTGGATACAAGACCCCCAAGCAGAAATTAAAATAAACGACACATATTCTGACCCAATAAACATAGGCAATGGGACTAGACAGGGAGGTCCTCTATCTCCCCTCCTCTTTATATTGACCCTTGAACCCCTGATTAGATCAATTAATCTACAGAGTGTGATACACTGCTTTCGGGTCAACAAAAGAGAATATAAAACTGATGATCTACTGTTTTTCCTTACTCAACCACACATCTCTATCGCCAACCTAAATACAATTTTTAAGTCTGAGGCACTTAATCTAACTTTGACTCCGGAACAACTACATTTAACACAATTTTTTTTTGCCTATAAGCGGGAACATAAAACCCTAAAATACCTAGGAATTAATCTAACACCAAAAATAGAATCTCTTTATGAAGCCAACTTCAAGACCCTATTGAAATCCATAGCAACAGACCTTAAAAAAATGGACACATGAACAATTCTCCTGGTTTGGCAGGGCATCTATTCTGAAAATGACAGTACTTCCGAGACTACTGTACTTCTTCAATGTTCTGCCCATACCAATACCAAACCCTTTCTTTAAAAAACTAGCCACACTACAGAGAAATTTTCTATGGGCAGATAAAAACCAAGAATCAACCTCTGCCTACTTACATTACCTAAAACCAAAGGAGAAATAGGATTGCCAGAGTTCAAAAGATATCACTCAGCAACACACATTTCCAGAATCATTGACTGGCATTGCCATGAAATAAACAAAGACTGGGTAACCTTAGAAACCACAAATGACATACAAAACAAACTACTCTTGGACCTGCAACTCAAAGATATCCACACCTCTGAAAATCACCCACTGATTAAAATCACATTAGACATATTCCATAAAATAGAACCGACATGCAAAATAGCTTCCTCACCAGGACCTTTAACACCTATTGACAACAATCCAGATTTCCCACTAGGAAAAAATCAAAAAAGAATGCCAAAACCTGCACACAGCAGAACTTTCTTAGCGGTACATTGCTTCCATAAGGGTATAATAAAATCATATGTCTCCATTAGGGATGAGCCGAACACCCCCGGGTTCGGTTCGCACCAGAACCTTCGAACAGAGCGAAAGTTCGCACGAATTTTCGAACCCTATTCATTATAATGGACGCGAACGTTCGAAATCAAAATTGCTAATTACAACGGCCAATATGCATGTTAATGTCATAAAACAGGTTTTGGGACCCGGGTCCTGCCCCAGGGGGCATATATCAATGCAAAAAGAACTTTTAAAAACTAATGTTTTTTCGGGAGCAGTCATTTTAATGATGCATAAAGTGAAAAGAAAAAAGTGAAATTTTCCTTTAAATATGGTACCTGGGGGGTGTCTAAAGTATGCCTGTGAAGTGGCATGTGTTTCCCGTGTTTAGAACTGTCCCTGCACAAAATTACATTTGTAAAGGAAAAAAAGAAGCCATTTAAAACCACATGCGGCTTTAATGTCATGTCTTGTCCTGGCCGCCATATGGCTGAAAATCCTTGAGAAAAATGGCATGGCTACCCCATCACCCCCCCCCCCCCCCCTCAGCCCCTTTGGGTCTTGTATGGATATTAAGGGGGACCCCGCACCCAAAATAAAACCCTATACCTACAACCCTATATACTCTGAACAGCAGTATATAGGTGGTGCAAAAAAGACACGGACTGTAGGTTTGTTCTTAAGTAGAATCTGAACAGGTACATTATGAAGTGTAGCTCCATCCCAAAAAAATCTATTTTTAAGCTTTTTGGAGAACATAGGGAGGGGTTATAACCCCTGTAACATTTGCTGTCTTTGCACATCTGTTCAGAACATTTCACCTCACTTTCCGTCCCAATGACAAATGTTTTTGGAAAAGTGGGGTTTTAATTGAAACAAGGATTGGTGATAAAGCATCAGTAGAGAGGAGATACCTTTTTCCCAAATTAAATGTAACAGGATAGAATTTCCCTTCCTAGGGGTAGATTTCCTCTCACTGCCTGTTTTCTCTTTCCGTTTGCAAGTAGGAGTCGTTTGTAAGTTGGATGTTTGAAAGTAGGGGCCTGCCGTATATACTCTGCAGAAATTTGCCCTATTAGATGTTGGTGTAGCCACAACACTGTAAGCCCTCACAGTTACTCTTGGTGGGCACAGGAATGGGCCCTGCTGTGAGTTATTAGATCAAGATTTGTACTTTTTTAGGGAAAAAAGTTGCGCTATCCTAATAGGTTAAAGCTGCTGCTCGAAATGTTATACTACAAAATACAAAATGGTGATGGGAAGGAGCTGCGCTAAAAAATGAAAATATCAAGGAAATTGATATGTGATACGAAATGTAATACCAACTGAGGGCTGAAAAGTAATTGCCCAAATAGCTATACGTTTCTTATATAAAGGTGTCAAAAAGGAAGTCTGCGTACAATCAGATTAATATATAAATGAATAAATAAAAGCCCGGCTGAGCTCTTCCTATTTGTGTGGAAGTGAAATTGGATGTGCACAGTGGATGTACGCTAATTAGTGAGATCAAAAAACCCCACATAAAAAACATACATTAACATAAAATGAAAAAAAAACTGATGTAAATAGGTGAAGACCCTACTGTGCAGTATGTGATACCTGTTATCGACTGTTGTGAAGAAGATACAAATTTATATATCATATACTATAAACAGTGTACAAACTGAATCCTGGACCGTAGCCAGTAAACCTTAGTGCAAGTAATCCATAAAAAGGGGATGATATTTCAACTTAATGACAGAATATTGATGAACAACCTACAGGGCATTCAAGACAATATTCAACCTGTTATTGGCTGTTGGAAAGTGAATGCCAACTTGATACCCTAACTGGAATATAACCAGTGAATTTTAGGTGAAAAAAATCTAAATAAATATAGAAATACAAATAAAAAGTAAACACCCTACAGAGCCTTAAAAATTGCAATAGTGACCAAATATGTGTATAATCCCCAGGGGATGAAAAAACAATCCCTTAGGGGTTGAGTGACAACCACTTAACCAAAGAAATGTATTCAAACAAAAAAAGTTAAAAGTGAACACCCTACAGAGCTTATAAATCACAGTGGTGACTGGATGTATATGTAATCCCCAGGGAATGTATGGGAACAATCCTTGAGGGGTTGTGTAACAACCGCTTCACCAGAGAAATTAAATCAATCACAAACAGTATATATAAGTGCGTCTTGAAATGCACAATGTAGCAAACAAGTTCCGTGCTATTAACAGTCTATGTGAGGACTCCAAAAATCTTGAAATGAAAGTGACTTGTATAACACCAAGAAAAGATGTGAAGACCTCCACCATAGGGCAAACTTGTCTCCTTACCGGAACTATGTGGTCCCTTTTTTAGGGGGACCTTTCACACGGGTGGCTCTTAACCCTAGCCAAGGGTATACAGGGGGGAACGTCCGGTATCCAACAGATCACATTGGTTCGTCCAGAATGGCTCCCAACCAGGGTCCTTCTCTGATGTCAGCTCAAGATTAGGCTCGGTGGCCAAATTGTAGTTGGAACCCAAGGGGGATTAAAGAGAGCTCACATAGTGTGAAATCCAACGATATTTTATTAAATAAAAATAAGTAAACACTTACAGTGTAGCAAAATTCAATAGGCTTGAAGCGAGCCGGCCGGTCTCGCAAATACAGCCCGTGGTATGGGATCACGTCTTACAGCGGTAGCGTCAGGACGTAGCTCCTCCTCCCTACGCGTTTCGTCATCAACGGACGTCGTCACGGGGCAGGTTGTTCATCAATATTCTGTCATTAAGTTGAAATATCATCCCCTTTTTATGGATTACTTGCACTAAGGTTTACTGGCTACGGTCCAGGATTCAGTTTGTACACTGTTTATAGTATATGATATATAAATTTGTATCTTCTTCACAACAGTCGATAACAGGTATCACATACTGCACAGTAGGGTCTTCACCTATTTACATCAGTTTTCTTCATTTTATGTTAATGTATGTTTTTTATGTGGGGTTTTTTGATCTCACTAATTAGCGTACATCCACTGTGCACATCCAATTTCACTTCCACACAAATAGGAAGAGCTCAGCCGGGCTTTTATTTATTCATTTATATATTAATCTGATTGTACGCAGACTTCCTTTTTGACACCTTTATATAAGAAACGTATAGCTATTTGGGCAATTACTTTTCAGCCCTCAGTTGGTATTACATTTCGTATCACATATCAATTTCCTTGATATTTTCATTTTTTAGCGCAGCTCCTTCCCATCACCAAGATTTGTACTTGCATGCACCTGTTGAACCGGGCAGAAAAATTGGGCCTTTGGTGGTGGTGGTGGTGGACGGTGTTGCCACAAGACTGTAGGCCCTCACAGTTACTCTTGGTGGGCGCAGGAATGGGCCCTGCTGTGAACTATTAGATCAAGATTTGTAATTACACGCCCCTGTTAAACAGGGGCTGAAAAATTGTGCCTTAGGCATTGGTGCTGGTGCCACAACACTGCAACCCCTCACAGATACTGTACTCTGAGCACAGCAATGAGACCTGTTGCAAAGCATTGCCTAAAAATTGTAATTACACGCCCCAACAGGGGCTGAAAAATTGTGCCTTAGGCACTGGTGCTGGTGCCACAACACTGCAACCCCTCACAGATACTGTACTTGGAGCACAGCAGTCACACCTGTTGCGAAGAATTTTTTTTAAAAATTGTAATTACACGCCCCTGTTATACAGGGGCTGAAAAATTGTGCCTTAGCATTGGTGCTGGTGCCACAACACTGCAACCCCTCACAGATACTGTACTCTGAGCACAGCAATGAGACCTGTTGCAAAGCATTGCCTAAAAATTGTAATTACACGCCCCAACAGGGGCTGAAAAATTGTGCCTTAGGCACTGGTGCTGGTGCCACAACACTGCAACCCCTCACAGATACTGTACTTGGAGCACAGCAGTCACACCTGTTGCGAAGCATTTTTTTTAAAAAATTGTAATTACACGCCCCTGTTATACAGGGGCTGAAAAATTGTGCCTTAGGCACTGGTCTGGTGGCATGGATCATTGAGGAGGAGGAAGAGGATAGTCAGTGAACATAACAGGACAGTCACTCAGCATCAGCATAGGCAGTCTTGAAGGGATGTGACATTATAAATTATTCAGTTATATCCGCTTCAGGTGCCTGGTAGCTGGTGGTGATCCAAGACTGATTCATTTTTATGAAGGTCAGTCGATCAACCGAGTCGGTGGACAGGCACACCCTGTGATCGGTGACAAATCCTCCAGCAGCACTGAATGTGCGTTCGGAAAGAACGATGGATGCAGGACAGGCCAGTAGCTCAATTGCATACTGTGCAAGCTCTGGCCAGTGATCCATCCTCAGGACCCAGTAAGCCAGAGGATTTTCGGTGGGAAAGGTGTCCAAGTCTGACCTTGCCCCTAGGTATTCCTGCACCATGTATATCAGATGCTGGCGATGGTTGCTGGAACCGATCATACCTTGGGGCTGCGGACTAAAAAATTGTCTGAACGCATCGGTCAGACATCCACCTTCCCCACCGCTCCTTCTGCTACTGACCGAAGCCTCAGCAACTCGTCGTCCAGGACCAGGAGTTTGTAACCTCCCAGTTTCTGGAAACGCGTTGCACAGACCTTTCTGCAAGGCCTCCCTGAGATGTCTCATCCACTGCTCCCTCTGCGATGGCAAGATAAGGTCCGCAACCTTAGCCTTGTACAGTGGATCAAGGAGAGTGGCCAGCCAGTAATGGTCCCTCTCCTTGATCTGAAGAACACGAGGATCCTTCCGCAGGCTTTGCAGGATCAGGGAGGCCATGCTACGTAGGTTAGCTGAGGCATTCGGTCCGGAGTCTTCTGGGTCACTGAGGATGACATGATCGCCAGCCACCTCCTCCCAGCCACGTACAAGTCCACTGGTTTGTTGGGACTGTACATCATCCCTAAAAGACTGCTGCTGCTGATGCTGAGTGCCAGGCTCCACCTCCATGCTCACACAATCCTCCTCCTCCTCCTCCTCTTCCTGTGTGATGGGTGGGACAGAAGGAACACTGTCTGGATAAAGGGGGCCTTGAGAGGCAAGGAAGTCCTCCTCTTCCTGCCTCTGTTCTGCCTCAAGTGCCCTGTCCATTATCCCACGCAGCGTATGCTCCAACAGGTGAACAAGAGGTACAGTGTCACTGATGCATGCACTGTCACTGCTCACCATCCTCGTGGCCTCCTCAAATGGTGAGAGGACAGTGCATGCATCCCTGATCATGCTCCACTGGCGTGGGGAAAAAAAGCCAAGGTCCCCTGACCCTGTCCTGGTGCCGTAGTCGCAAAGGTACTCATTGATGGCCCTCTGCTGCGTGTGCAGTCGCTGCAGAATGGCCAACATTGAGTTCCACCTGGTGGGCATGTCACATATTAGGCGGTTCTTGGGCAGGTTCAGCTCCTTTTGCAGCTCAGTCAGCCGAGCACTGGCATTATAAGATTGGCGGAAATGCACACAAACTTTCCTGGCCTGCCACAGGACATCCTGTAAGCCTGGGTAGCTGCCCAAGAACCGCTGCACCACCAGGTTGAGGACGTGAGCCATACAGGGCACATGGGTGAGCTGCCCCTGTGGCAGGGCAGAGAGGAGGTTGGTGCCATTGTCAGAAACCACCATTCCTGGCTTAAGCTGGCGTGGCGTCAACCACCTCTCGGCCTGCCCCTGCAGAGCTGCCAGAACCTCTGCCCCAGTGTGGCTCCTGTCCCCCAAACACACCAGCGCAAGCACGGCATGGCATCTTTTTGCCTGCGTACTCGCGTAGCCCCTTGTACACCTACGGAGCACCGCTGGTTCCGAGGACAGAGCACTGGAGGAAGAAGAAGAGGAGGGGGTGGAGGAGAGAGGTGTGTCACAATCAGTAGTAGAATTTTGGAGGCGTGGTGGCGGAACAACCTCCAACACTACTGCACCTTGTCCTGCATCCCTCCCAGCTGCCAATAGAGTGACCCAATGGGCCGTGAAAGAAAGATAACGTCCCTGTCCATGCCTGCTGGACCATGAGTCAGCGGTAATATGCACCTTACCGCTGACCGCCCTGTCCAACGAGGCATGGACATTGCCTTCCACATGCCGGTAGAGAGACGGAATCGCCTTCCGTGAGAAAAAGTGGCGTTTGGGAACCTGCCACTGAGGAACCGCACATTGAACAAACTCACGGAAGGGGGCCGAGTCTACCAACTGAAAAGGCAGCAGTTGAAGTGCTAGCAATTTAGCCAAGCTAGCATTCAACCGCTGGGCATGTGGATGGCTGGGAGTATACTTCTTTCGACGGTCCAGCAGCTGGGGCAGGGAAATTTGCCTGCTACAATCGGACGTCGGTGTACTGCAAGTACTTGGTTGTGACACACCTAATTCTACACCTTCAGTCCTCTCAGAGCAGCTTTCAGAGAGGACTGAAGATGTAGTGGGGATGGAGATCCCAGCTGATGAGGAGCAAGGAGAGGTCCGCTTTGTTCTTTGGTGTGGGTCTTTTATGTGTGCTTGCCAACGAGCTGCATGGCAGGTCGACATATGTCTGCTCATGCTTGTGGTGCCCAAGTGGCTGATGTTTTGGCCACGCGAGATACGCTTGAGACAAATATTGCAAATAGCAGTGGTGCGATCTGATGCACTCGTCTCAAAAAAGGCCCACACCAAAGAACTTTTGTGATAACGTGCAGAGGCAGGGCCCTGCACAGACGGAGCTCTGCGGTGTGATACAGTTGCTGTGCTGGCCTCTAGCTGGCCTCCAGGGGGCATCCTGCCTCGTTGGACATGTGACGCCGCATCCTCCTCCTCCTCCTCCTCCTCCCTCCCTTCAGGCACCCACGTGGAGTCAGTGACCTCATCATCCCCTCCCTCTTCACCACTAGAGCAAACCTGGCAGTAAGCTGCAGCTGGTGGAACAGTACTGCCAGATTGCTGTCCTTCAGCATCCCCTCTCTCTGTGTGCACACTACTGCCTTCCTCAAGCTGGGTATCATCATACGAGCCTTCGAATCGTTGGGCATCCTCCTGGAGCATATACCCAACACTGTGCTCAAACAGTTCGGGGGACTCCTCAGGAGGACATAGTGGGTCTAGGGAAGGGGTGGCTGATGATGCCATTGAGTACGCGTTGGCAGCTGCTCTGCCAGTACCCTGAGCCTGGGTGAGAGAGGATGAGGAGGATGAGGAGGGCTTGGTCATCCATTCTACCAAGCCTTCGGCATGATGCGGCTCAACATGTCCAGCTGCCGAAAACAAAGACAAGCGTGTCCCATGGCCACGTGCTGATGACGATGACATGACATTAAAAAAAAGTATCGGTAATCGGCATCGGCGAGTACTTGAAAAAAAGTATCAGTACTTGTACTCGGTCTTAAAAAAGTGGTATCGGGACAACCCTAATAGGTACTATATGTGTGCTGCTGACAAGAAAATATAGGAGCTCTGTGTGCTGCCACTAACACACTAGAAGTCCTATGGGTGCTGCTGACACAAAGACACTATAGATACTATTGGTGTGCTGCTGACAAGAAAATATAGGAGCTCTGTGTGCTGCCACTAACACACTAGAAGTCCTATGGGTGCTGCTGACACAAAGACACTATAGGTACTATATGTGTGCTGCTGACAAGAAAATATAGGAGCTCTGTGTGCTGCCACTAACACACTAGAAGTCCTATGGGTGCTGCTGACACAAAGGCACTATAGGTACTATATGTGTGCTGCTGACAAGAAAATATAGGAGCTCTGTGTGCTGCCACTAACACACTAGAAGTCCTATGGGTGCTGCTGACACAAAGACACTATAGGTACTATTGGTGTGCTACTGACAAGAAAATATAGGAGCTCTGTGTGCTGACACTAACACACTAGAAGTCCTATGGGTGCTGCTGACACAAAGACACTATAGGTACTATATGGATGGGACAGAAGGTTGGGACAGAAGTTGGGGTGCAATGCTGTGCTAACAGCACTGCGATTGGTGATACTGCAATACTGTACTAACAGTACGCACACACCAGACGAATCCCCAGCAACAGCTAATAACACACTAACTGTGCAATCAGCAGCAATGAATGATCACTAATGATGAATGACTCAGGTAGCAAAGAAATAGCAATCAAGCAAAGACAGAATCAGCAGACTGCTCTCTCCTAAAGCCGAAACACATCGGGGCCGATGGCGTGGCGGCCTTTTAAATGGTAGGGCATGTACTAAAGCCCCTGAGCTTTAATTGGCTACAGGTGTCCTGCCTGTAGCCAATTATTGCTCTCCTAGTTTCCGGCGCTGTGATTGGCCAAGCATGCGGGGTCACGGTGCATGCTTGGCCAATCATCAGCCAGCAATGCACTGCGCCGGCCGCAATGCATTGCGGGGCCACTCGCATCACACGAATGTGATGCGAACGGCCCAAATAGTTCTGCGCTCGCCGAGCGAGCGAACGCCCGGTGCTCGATTCGAACGTGGGTTCGAATCGAGCACCGGGCCCATCCCTAGTCTCCATGAAGGAGAAATTTGGGGAATCACTTCCTGACAAATGGTTCTATATACAGCTACATGACTTTCTCCAAAATAGCCAATTTAAGGCTTCATACTGCCTCCCCATGACTCCATTAGAACAAATTTGCTACAAAGGACTCCGGTCTATAAGACAACTTCTCTAGCCTACTGTTGGCTCACTCAAAAAAAAAAACACAGTGACAATAACAGACACAAGGAGTCAAGGGAACAGGCACTGAAAACTAAAGTAGCCTCCCTGGCGGTATGATTATGTCAGATTTTTGCGTCTCAAAGCTGTACAATTATTTTGCATAGAAATTTGGCGTTTTATATTGTAGGCCTGTAATTCTTAGCAATAACACACTTAAATCTGTCCACCAAGAGTCTAGTAGATATCCCGGGGATGATGAAGTTTGAAACACAAAATCATAAATTATAATATAATAAATAAATATAAATAATTATAAAAAATAATAATATAATAATAATAAAATTATTTCCCCACGATTCACTATCGCTCAATTCTGCAAGTGTTCAAATTTACTATCGCTGTTTTATAGCTGGTCTAAAACCACTTTTGACATAAAGGGACACTTTTTGGTTGCTGTGGACAATCTCAGTTTCCAGGCAGAAAGAACAGTATATATAATATAAAACTGCATGCAGGCCATTGGACAAAGCACTGGGGACAAAAGGGATGTGAAATAATTTCATACAGTAATGTAATCTGTAAGATTACAGTGTACTGTATGTATTATGATTTTTCACTTTTTTGAATTTGCCGCAGGGAACGGAGCCCAGCACAGAGAGGCTTTGGGCAGAGGACAGAGCCCACGGACACAGCGGGGGGACATTGCAGGATCCTAGGGATAAGGTAAGTATACCGTACCAGGATCCTGCAATGCAATCCCGAGTATGGCTCAGGGTTACCGCTAATGGTGCTGAAATTTAACCCTGAGCCACACTCGGGAAAACCTCCAGGGAGGTTAACAGATGCCCTATGGGAGAGAGCCTGCATTTTTGCTCATAAATGTTCACTAAGCACAAAAACTCAAGAGATATCATACAAAATTTTGACTCAATGGTATATAACGCCGCAAAAAGCCAGGAAGTGTTTCTCATCTACAACTGACACCTGCTGGAGATGTGGTACAAATAAGGGAACATTCCTACACATCTGATGGGCATGTCCTCCAATACTTAACTATTGGCAACAAATTATAAAATGGATCAAAAAAAAATAAAAAAATAAATTGGATCTAAACGCTGCAGCCTGCCTACTACATATAAATTCATTTTCACTGAGCAAATACAAGAAATTGCTCACCAGACACCTTTTGAATGCAGCAAAGACCATTATACCTCTGCACTGGAGATCCACGCATGTCCCAACAGTCAAGGATTGGCTAGACAAAGTTGAATCAATTTACAAAATGGAAGAAACTGTAGCAATGAAGAAAGAAGTAACAACTAAATTTCATAATACATGGAAGCATTGGATGATGTTTACACACTCTGAAGATTATACTGAAGCTAACGCATGATTCCTGGTCTCTAAATTTATTTTCACACACGTTCCCCACATTTGTCATACTTAAGGCATATAGGTGATTTTAGAATTAAAATAAATTTAACAATTTATACCAACAGGCCACTTCAGCATACATACAGTATATAGTTTTGCTAATTTTATTACATATTACCTTAATCATAAATATAATTTTATTATTATTTATCATTTTCATTATTATTATTATTAGTTAATTATTAACAAATTATTTTCTTTATACCTTATTATCAAATCACTCATTATAACTTGCATTGATAATTCTATGTAAAACGACATGTATATCCAATCAAACTATTATCTGCAATGATGTCACTTTGTAAACTGTTATAAGCTTTCAATATATCTTGATTGTGAAAAAAAAAAAAAAAAAGATTCTTCCTCTGTAAATTCTGATTCCATTTTTTGCAACTACTCGACAGGGAGTTTGGGGAGCAGTGCATATTGAAAATAATATAAACATTTTCTATGTGTCTTTCCTCCATAGGTTCTGGGGTTAGTTTATCCCTCACATTGTACAGGCCTGCGTAGAAATCACTAAAAACCTGCGCAATGTTTAGTGCAGTATATATATATATATATATATATATATATAGTGTGTGTATATATATATATATATATATATATATATATATATATATATATATATATATATATATATATATATATATATTCTCCAGAGTGAGATTTAATCTTAGGAATAAAGGTAGCTGTTTTCTTTTCCTCTAATGAACGGGTTAACATTTTGCCTGGTTTGTCTCCCTATTCATATTATCTCGACACGAGCTGGGAGCACTTTTTAAGATCCAATTCAAGTAACAATTCAAGCTCCTCATGTTTCTGTGTAAGGTTTACCAAAGCAGCTCTATGCAAAGAACGTTTCATTCCAGGTCAGCTACCAATCAACTCAGATATTTCAGGGGACTTATTCTCTGCAAAATAACAGTCCAGAGTGGTTAAAAGATCCATATAATCTGATGTCTCAGAGAAAAGAGAGTCATTCAGCTTCCAGATATATTGTTGTATGGGCTGATTAAACAAACATCAAACTTATTGACACAGGGGCATGGTCTGAGACAGTACAGGTCTACCAAAGGAAGATGATAATGATCAACAAAAATATTATCTGTTCTAGAATAAGAATCATGGGTTTTAGAATAATAAGAATCACGTTCTTTGGGGTTTAAAACCCTGCAAACATCTACTAATTGGGTTTTATGTAACTTCTTCTTTACATCAGAAAGGTTTCTACAAGAGATATTAGAACACCCATGTGATGTATCCAATAAAGGGTCCATGAGCATGTTGATATCTCCTGCTAGAATGGTAACACCCTTATGCCGCGTACACACGTACGGACTTTTCCCGGCGGACCTAAGTCCAGCGGACAATCCGCTGGACTTTCCAGCTGGGTACGCTGGACTAAAAAGCGAACGGACTTGACCACACACGATCACGCAAAAAGTCCGACGGTTCACGCGATGACGTACAGCACGTACGACGGGACTAGAAAACGAAAAATACTAGAAAAATACTTGCTACTGAGCATGCGTCCTTTTTGGTACGCCGGACCATACTACACACGACCGGATTATCCGCTGGACTGCCAAGTCCAGCGGATAATTTGAAAACAAAACTTGAAACTTTAGTCCGCCGTACTTTGGCCAAAAAAAGTCCGCCGGCGCCCACACACGAGGGGATTATCCGCTGGACTTCGGTCCAGCGGATAATCCCGCGGGATAGTCCCTTCGTGTGTACGCGGCATTAGAAAAATCTTTCAATTTGGGCAATATGCAAATGAGAATGGTTGCGACGCCTTTAACCTGGTTATAAAATAGTTTATCATACCAGAAATACTTGTTGTTCTTCGCCATTTGTAAGGCCTCAATGATGAACTTCCTCTGTTTCCTCCTGTCTCTTTAGTGCCCAGGGTGGGTGTAGCCAGGTGGATGGGAGGAGAGGGTGAGAGCAGCCAGGTGGAGGGGTGGAGAGGGTTGGATCAGCCAGGTGGAGGGGAGGAGAGGGTGGGAGCAGCCAGGTATAGGGGAGGAAAGGGTGGGAGCAGCCAGGTAGAGGGGAGGACAGGGTGGGAGCAGCCAGGTGGAGGGGAGGAAAGGGTGGTTGCAGCCAGTTGGAGGGGAGGACAGGGTGGGAGCAGCCAGGTAGAGGGGAGGACAGGGTGGATGCAGCCAGGTGGAGGGGAGGACAGGGTGGAAGAAGCCAGGTGTAGGGGAGGACAGGGTAGATGCAACCAGGTGGAGGGGAGGACAGGGTAGATGCAGCCAGGTGGAGGGGGGACAGGGTGGATGTAGCCAAGTGGAGGGGAGGACAGGGTGGGCAGCAAGGTGGAGGGGAGGAAAGGGTCAGAGCAGCCAGGTGGAGTGGAGGACAGGGTGGGAGCAGCCAGGTGGAGGGGAGGACATGGTGGGAGCAGTCAGGTGGAGGGGAGTAAAGGGTGGATGTAGCCAGTGATAAGGTCTTATACCTCTATAGAAGCCTCCACCCCCCCCCCATCCCCCTCGCCCCCCCACCTGGAGGTAAGTTCTTACCTTGGAGGATAATAGTAGAATCACTGGCTCCCTCCACCCGACAGCCTCATAGTCCCTCTTCTCATCTCTTCCTCTTCCCCTTCCTGCTTGGCATGCTGGGGGCTGCAGTCCTCTCAGAGAATCATCCTGGGGTCTGCTGGTATCCGGGACTACATGTTCCATAATCCTCCAGCTGCTAGTTTCCTAGCCATTGGCCCTGAATGTAGCCAATAGGAGGGCATTGCCAGGTGAATGCTCGGCACAAGGTGGAGAAGGAGGGGTGGCAATCCCCAGCAGCTGCTGCTCTGCCTGTGTCACTCCCTTCACAGAGCTTGTCAGTTTTGGCGTCGCTGCCCTGTGTCAGTAATGGCTGATGGGGGGTTGGCATCAGCACAGCCTGCTCACTATTTTCTTGGGGGGGTAATTGACCCATTTCCCCCCTCCCTGGATCTGCCCCTGGTACCATGCTATGTTGTTGCATGAGGACTGAGCTGCTGCACCAGTCTGGAGAAACTGCTGCTGAAGGAGCCACTAAGTGTGCATATGGAACTGTGCCCTGGGGCAGAGGGACCAACTGATCTGTGGGCGGAGGGCTATTAGCTACAGTTTGACCAAGACTGTTTTCTATTTCCCACCCAGGTGAACTTTGCAGAAGCTATGGTTTCCATATCTGCATTGCTGTAGGATTACACTGCCCAGGACACTGCAAGAGAAAACATCTTCACCCAGCACACCTGCAGTTTAGTTCAGGATCACTGCTACTGCATCCAAGATTGCTGTCACCCCCCCCCTCAGAGACTGGAAGAGGTAAATTGTTTTTACAGTTTTGCAGATGTCCATCAAAGGGAGAAGAATTTGCGACAGATGTCAGAGTGTTCAGAGAATGTCAGAGTGGTGAGAATCTTTTGTCCACCATATTTTCTATACTCCTATTTGAAGATTCAGCACCACCCATGTTTGGGACCCCCACAGACTTGTTCTGAGAAGTATTCCCCTTTTCCCATTGGAATTACAAAAACTACATTTTTGAACACTCCAACAACAGTTATTTACCACTGGCCATTGGAAGGGTGAAAACGAAGGACAATGACTTGTAGACCTTTTGTGTATTTAGGGAAACCCCTAAAGATATGACCTAGGAGGTACAGAATATGCCCCCTTCAATCAAGTTTCAGATCCCCTTCCTAAATAATTTTGATAATTTCTTGTTTGCAAATCAGGTTATTAGTAAAACTGTTATTTGCCTGTTTGCCACAATGTCAATAAATATCACTATGTTATATTCAGGTGGAAAGACATGTGTTATTATGATGTTATTACATATAACTGTGTTGTGCACTAGATAAAGCACATAAAATTATTTCATATTATCTCATATCAAGGAGAGGACATACTGCCATCACATATCATTTTGCTCTTTGCTGGCGGCAAGTCATAATTATATCACATATCACCATGCTGTGGACTGGTGGGAGGACATGATGCCATCACACATTACTAAATCCACAAAATTCACTTTAAGAAGTAATTGAGGTATGGGTTTGGACATAATGATCACGCCACACCATATCGCTGTAGTGAAGGCATACATTTTTTGAATGTTTTCGCTCTCTTAGCTTGCTTTCTTTGGATAAAAACTGAGTAATTGCTGGAATTTGTAGCCTGGCTGGGAAACATACACAATATCCAGCAGGAAAATAAAAAGTAATCTCAGCTACCATTTGATTATTAAAGTGTTTTATAATCATGTAATTTAACATGAATTATACATCATCATAGCAAATAATAGTCAAATAAAAGTACATGCCTAATATGAAGCTGAATGTTAAAACACAAAATTCTGCTATTTCAAACAAATACCAATTGTATTGCTTGAGATGACAGTCTTTTATTTTCTTGCTATATACCCTAAAAGCAAGTCTTTAGCACATACATAAATGTACAGATTCCCTTGTAGAACTAAATAGAGTATACTTCCTTATCATCACATGTTGCTTTTTAATAGTCTTGAGATGTATTATTTTGGTTTTATCCTCCATTCAAAAACTATGATTCATTTAACAGCCCTGTTGTGATAATGGGCAATAAGTTTTTTTGCGTATGTAGTTATTGTAAATTCATTTTGCAATTAGAAAATTTGAGAGCACTAAAGGCTTAAAGTATTAACTTGGATCATTGATTTATGTTTAAGAATCACTTAATTGCATAAGCGGAATATACAATAAAAGTTCTAA
Source organism: Lithobates sylvaticus (assembly GCA_028564925.1). Lineage (NCBI taxonomy): Eukaryota > Metazoa > Chordata > Amphibia > Anura > Ranidae > Lithobates > Lithobates sylvaticus. The sequence goes on along the minus strand of CM053029.1, from coordinate 363,225,365 downwards.
CCTCTTGTGTTAAAGGTAATTATTGTAAGCGTCTTTCCATTATAACGCTAATACTTAGAGGCTTATTTATAACAGTCTTAAAAGAATGGTTTCTTGTTTAGATGAACATTGGCAATATTTAACTTAAAGCGGAGTTCCATCCAGTGCATCTGGTTTTCGATTGGTAAAGTCCATTGATTTCAAAATACAAATGTTAAAAGCAATCAAAATTTTGAAATACTTTCATACAACATTCAAATGTACTAAGAATTTTCATTTTAATTTTCCTAAGAATTTCATTCCCCAGATTATGGTATTGTCTGCATTCACTGATATTGACAGCCAGTGTTTCAGTGCTGCTGCTATTAGACTGGGTGGTTTTCACTAGAGGTTTCATAACTAAAGCAAATATTAGTGGAGACAAGGGACATACTTGCCTTGTGGCATTGGTTATACTAAATGGGGTTGATAGTATGCCTGATGTATGTCAAAACTCAGGCACTGAAAGTCGTAGAGAGTGTGCTAATAGCTAAAACAATAAAGGTTGTTTACACAGCTTTCATATAGCCGCAATTAACCCTGTTAAATGTGTTCTCCACATCCAAGGATAGGAGAAGAGATGCCATTTAACAGTGCTCTGCCTATTGAATCAAATCTATTAACCTCCAGGTTTTGTCAGCTACGAAACCAACTTGATCATGGTGAACTTTGGTGGGTATAATGGGGAGCATTCTATTGGCCAGAAAGGAAAGTTTTGCCTTGTACACCACCTTTTCTATCCTTCTGGCTCTTCGGTTAATGATGGCATCGACAAAGAAGAATCCAGGGTCCAATACTCTTTCGACAATGCCTTACACTTGATCCATGCTGTGGGTCGTTCTGCATTGCTGGCGAAGGCAGACATCGAGTCGGCCTTTCAGCTGCTTCCCGTTCATCCCGACTGCTTTTACCTACTGGGCTTCCAATTTCAAGGAAGCAATTTTTTCGATATGTGCCTGTGCTATTATTTTGAGCTTTTCAGTAGCTTCCTTGAATGGGTGGTTTGCCAATCATCCAATATGTAATCCCTTTTGCATTACCTGGTTGACTTCTTGTTTGTGGGTCCAGCTGACAGTGGTCACTGTCAAGGGCTGCTTTCAGCCCTTCAGAACATCTGTGGACAGTTTGGCTTTCCACTGTCAGCTAAAAAAACGGAGGGCCCAACGTCAGTTTTGTTCTCCCTGTGTATTGAAATTAACATGGTGTTTCGATTGCCCAGCGTTAAATTGGCTAGGCTCCTCTCTCTGGTTCGTTTGGCTACAGGGGCCAAAAAGCTTCAGTTAAAGCAGATCCAATGCCTCTTAGGTCATCTGTTTTTTGCCTGCAGAATCTTTGCTATGGGGAGGGTCTTCTGTAGAAGACTATTTTGGGCTATGAAGGGCATAGTTGCCTCTCATCATTATGTCATCATAACCAGACTGATGCGGGATGACTTGAAGGTTTGGTTATCTTTTCTCCACTCTTACAATGGGCATTCATATTGGCAAATGGAGGAAGTGCCAAACTCACAGCTGGAGCTTTATGCTGATGCTGCTGGCTCCTGTGGTTCGGTGACTATGGTCTGCTGAACGTTGGCCAGCCTCATGGGCCCGCATGGATCTGTTGCGTAATCTTACATTATTGGAACTTTTTCCAATCATTGTGGCCATTGAGCTGTGGAGTGAGAGATTATGCAACAGACAAGTTATTTTCTGGTCTGAATGACATTGCCGATGCGCTCTCTCGTTCTCGGCTCCACCGCTTTTGCTCTCTGGCTCCTTCGGCATCCTTAGAGGGCCTTCCTTGCCTGACCTATTTGTGGAACCTCATTTTCGATGGCTGTTAGATCTTCTCCAGGCTTCGCTTTCTTCGAACACATGGGTTTCTTACCATCGGGTCTGGGATGACTGGGTTCAGGCATCTCGTGATGAGTTCTCTTTTTCATCCTATTTTGACCATCGTCTTGCTTACCTCTTGCATTTACTTGAAAAAGGTTTATCTGGCTCCACGGAGTGTTCCACATTGTCTGTTTTGTCCTTTTGGTTCAGACTTCTTGGGTAGGCAGATGTTACTAGGGAATTAAATTTTGCAAGGTTTGTGGCGCATGACTCATCCCCCGGATTACCATTGCCTAATTTCTCTCCCTTTCCTTGTCGATATGCTTCACTTTTACCATCGGTGTGTTTTTCTGATTTAGAGACCCTATTATTCCAAGTCGTCCTCTTCTGGGCATTTTTTGTTGCCTTTTGAATTGGAAAATTGTTATCCAAGTTCAGTCTTGCATCTATATGGGGGTCCGTTTTGTCCTGTTTTGTTAGCCTCTCGTTTTTTTCGGCTGTACGCCCGTCGTCCTCCACCTTCCTTGTTCACGCTGATTCCTCCTCATTGAGCAGGTTTAAATTTTTGCATATTTTTTGTTTTTGTCTTACAAAAATTAACCTTCCCCAGCCTTCTTTCCGCATCTGTGCTGCTACTGCAGCTTTTGGCATAGGCTTTTTTGATACAGAGCTTCAGCATTTTGGTAGATGGGAATCTTCGCATTTTTCATTATATATTTGCCCACACTTGTTGTTTTGATCCTAGGCTTTTCCCTGGCCCTTATCAGGATCATCAGTGACTCTTTTATTTATTGGGCCTCCTGTCAGGCTGATGTCCAGAAAAAGGTAATGGTAACTGTAAGCACCTATATGTAAGTGCATACTATAATTGGGGTGTTCACTGGCTAGGCAATTAGTCCATAACAATATATCTGGCAGTTCAAGGGTTAAGAAAGTATCATGGCTGGTCAAATAGCGGCTGCTATCCACAGAGAGCTGGCTCTGTAGTAGACAAGAAGAAGTTAGAGAAGGAAGCCCCACCTCAGTGTAGTATTAGAGAAAGCTTTAATGACACAGTATAAGGTCACAGTTACAGGAAACAGAAGTTAAAAAGGCTCATCTGTGTATATGATGGTCCATAGTATGGTCCTCAGATCCAGATCCGTTGGTGCTACAGAGATGCAGTGCTGCAGATCATTGTGTCTTGGCCTGGAACACGTCCTGTGGCCGTCAGACTGTCTCTCCTCTTGGTGGAAGCACTCCCCTGGAATTGCTCCCGGAAGTGATCGTTTAACCCGTGACATCACGTGCGCTCCACATGCATTCCACGATGGCCCCAGCCTCTTCTTGACAGCCACAATGAGCCACTGCATCTCTGCAGCACCAACAGATATGGATCTGAGGACCATTCATGGACCATCATATACATAGATGAGCCTTTTTAACTTCTGTTTCCTGTAAGTGTGACCTTATACTGTGTCATTAAAACTTTCTCTAATACTACACTCAGGTGGCACTTCCTTCTCTACCTTCTTCAAGCTGATGTCCAGGGTTATGGAAGGAATCTGGTTTTCGCTTATGAGGTCACCAGAGTTTGTTGGTGGGGTATGCAAGGCTTTTGCTGGTTACGAGTTCTACCGGAATGCCTATGACTCAGTTTTCTCGTTTCTGGTCCCATTATATTGATTCTCCATGCTGGCGAAAATGACATTGGTTGTTCGTGTTCAGTTGACCTAATTTCTACTATCAAAAAATACATTGCTCACTGCTGTGCTGTTTTTAGCAATTTATTTTAGGCTGGTCTGAAATCGTTCCTTGCCTGGTTTGGGCACGACACTTCCCCGATCCACACTTGGAACACTTTCGCCAGAAGGTAAATGCCTAGGTCTCCAAATTTGTTAGGAGAATTGGGAGTATTGTTATGCATCACCAGGATTTAGAGGGTGTAAATGATGATTTATTGAGACCAGACAGTGTTCACCTGAATGATATTGGCCTGGATATTTTTAACCTGGGCCTCCAGTCTGGTATTGAACATGCATTGGCTGTGGTGGGGCGCTCGTTAGCTAACCACTGATGTGCAGGTGGTGGTTTTTGGACCTTGCCAGCGAAAATATTTGCCATAATGGGCTATGCCCTTGTTTGGAATTTGGGATTGGTTAATGTTTGTCCAGCACTTCTTGTAAGGACAGGCTCCGCTTTAACTTGGTTATACTAATGTTGAAACATTAAATCAGTACATCTGTGACCGGCACTGGTTAAAATGTTTTTTCTTTAAAATTATCTGTTTAAAATCTTTAAATAAAGCTGTGGCCTTGCCTTTTCCAATAATATGTTTCTATGTGAGGTTTATTCAAGAGGGCAAGGTTTTCTTATTCATCAATTATTTTTTAGGCTCATGCCCCTCAACAGTCATACCGTTATACTATATTTAGATAAAATAGTGAAATTCAAGTTATGTAAAGTAGTGTTAACTTGTTATGTATTGATGGAATATAAAAAAATAGGATAAAGCATAACATTTAAATTGATGTCTTTAAAAATAGGCCTCCTGGAGAGGAAATCATTCTTAAAATGTCAGATAAAAATTATATTGATTATTTTATTCCTGTAGCTATAAAAGGTGAGCTTTGAGCATACTAGAATAGCACAGGCTAAATTTTTTAATGTTTTAAATCAATATCTGAACTGATATATATTAAAGGGAATTGTAGACTTTGTTCTTATCAAATGCTATTTACAGAGGTAAAACTAGCAATTTCTCCTAAATGTCAAAATATTATTATTTTACAACAATACAAGCTAAATTCTGCACCTTAGATGTGTCATTCACCATCTTAACTCTTGAGAAATATTTAAATCAATGACCCTCACTCACTGAAGGATATTGGACAAGATGAATTGCGTAGGGAATGAAGCATATTATCTTTTATAGAAATAAAAATGTTTGGCACATGCAGATGAACAATCTAATTAAAAATACGATAGTGCATGGGCTCAAAGCCAAGAATTTAAAAGTATTTAAATATTTAAATTTATAGGAAGCTGTACTTTCTGTATTGCAGTGACTGTAATAAAGATAATCTGTCATCAACAACTGAGTAAGAAGCATTTAATTTAAGCCAATAGGTGACTGACAAGTTTCACATTAGTTCCAGGGTAGTGAAGCATATGGTTGGCATCCTGGTGAGCGTGGTGAGTTAATACATTAGTGTCAATCAGTGGCAACTTCCATTAATGGCTTTTCAAGCAACTGTTTAGCTTAGAGAAAAATTCAATTTTACATAATGCGCTTTGAACTTAGGTGACATCCTGTTGAAAACAACAGGACCATAATGAAGCCACAAAGCATATATCCAAAGTGTGCAAAGTATAGATAGTTCCATGTTAGTCTTAGCTTACTTTACAGAGGGACATTACTTTTTATCCATATTATCCAGGGAATTTGCTTTTTATTTCTTCCATCCAGATTATAGACAATAAAAAATAGATATTTCATCAGTACAAACAAATGGCAACTGCCCTCACCTATAACTGGCCTTTGTAGCAAGGAGCACATGAAAGGACAACGTACACACTTTGAGAGCCTCCACAGTGGAAGGACATGCATTATAATGGATAGGCAGAGGACAGGTGAGTCTGGAGGGAGCCCACCCCTCAACGCATACTGTTAGGCTGGATAATTTGGTTGTTTGCAGGCTGGTTGGTAAGTTGAGCAGGGAATTTCTCTTGCTCTGTTTTGCATGTGTAGTTCTTCCATGTGCTCCTTGCTGCAAAGGCCAGTTATAGGTGAGGACAGTGGTCATTTGTGTGTGCTGTAGAAATATTGGTAATGGGACACACTGCACACATTTGCTGCCATAGTTCTATGTGCTTGGTGTCCAGTGCGCCCCTGTGCCTTTAAGGAAGGATGGGCTCCCTCCAGGCTCATCTGCACTCTGCCTATCCATTACGGGACAGAGCCTTGACGGGTTTCTGTAGCTTACGCATGTGTTTCCAAATGTATGCAGACTAAACCCTTGTTTTTAATGCATACTGTTATGCGGCATACTCACGCTCGGACATTCCGACAACAAAATCCTGTTTTTTTTTCGACGGATGTTGGCTCAAACTTGTTTTGCCTACACACGGTCGCTCAAATGTTGTCGGAAATTCTGAGCGTCAAGAACGCAGTGAGGTACAAGACATTCTAACGAGCCGAGAAAAATGAAGTTCAATAGCCAGTGCATCTCTTCTGCTTGATTCCGAGCATGTGTGGAATTTTGTTTGTCGGAATTGTCTACACAAGCTCGGAATTTAAGAGAATGGATTTTGTTGTCGGAAAATTTAAGAACCAGTGCTCAAATTTTTGTTGTCGGAAATTCCGACAACAAATGTCCGATGGAGCCTACCCACGGTCGGAATTTCCGACAACAAGCTCCTATCGAACATTTGTTGTTGGAATGTCCAGTCGTGTGTACGTGACATTAAGACTGGATAATTTGGTTGTTTGTAGGCCAATTGGTAAGTTAAGCAGGGAATTTCTCTGGTTTTGTTTTGCAATAAAAGAGATTTGGCTTTTGATTGGAGGTTGAGATAAAACAAATCTATGCTAACATTAGCTTACATATGTTTTTAAACATTTTATTCCTGAACTACCTTAGTTCAGGCTTCTATCAAATGATAAAGAAAAACTTATCAAAAAGAATAAAAGTGTGCATTTTAATTGCATTGACTAATGTATTTTCCTTAAAATATTTCAATTTGTTCATGTGATAAAAAAAACAAAACATGTGACAGCTACCTTTAAATTGTGGTAGTGGTAACCTCTGCTGCTGTATGCCGGAGGTTCTTTTAAAGTTGGTAGATAATTCGCATTTTTCAGGTCTATAAATTAATGAGTAATTAAAGTATTTATGAATTAATTTTGAGAAATGCATTTCTATGTTTTTCTATAAGTTTATAGTCACTGCTGGAAACAATAAATTCTAACAGGTTTACAATTTTCTTTTATTAGATAACCTGGGGCAAGCTTTGTATGTTGTTGTATGTTTTATCAATTAAAAATATTGACAACATTTTATCAGCCAACTTGAATTATATTGCTCAGTTGGTAGCTGCTTTAGTACCCGTATGCATAGTTGAATTAGTTAGGAATGTTGCAGCTGTAAACTGCCAGAAGATAAACACAAAGCATATACAGATCCCAGTGGTGGAGGTGGAAAGAGTCTTTTGTGACAGCAGCAGACAGAGGATAAAAAGGTTGTCAAGATTCCCATTGACTGTAGAGTGAGGCATTCAGTGATTCAGAAGCATCTTGAAATAAAACCGCTATCTTTGAAGAAGCCATTTGACATATATTTCATCTGTTTCAGGAAACCTAAACAAAATGAAGACCCAAAACTCTACAGGAACAACATCTTTTATTTGGCTTGAAAGCGCCTTCATCCCCCTCATCTAAACAGCTTTCTTATATGGCCAGGCAAAATTTGGCAGGCACAGCATGCTGACCTTTCAACCTTTACTGTGGTAAGGACTGAAAACGATGATAAGTATTGCACACACGAAAGCTTTACAGCTTTGGGTTCTATTTTACACACTCCAAGACAAAATTAATTGGAAACACACTAGAATTCCCAATGGATGATTATTACTAACAAAGCTTGGACTTGATTTGGCATTGTTATAGTTTCTTTTTCTATTCTCAGAAATGTGAAATAGTGGGGGTCATGAAACTTTGTAAGTGAGTTATGCATGTAGAGCAATGTGACTAACTTTTTGGTAATTTTTAGTATATGAGAACATTTGTTTGGCTGAGGTATAACCTATTTAATATACCTCAGATGCACTCTTTTCTTTGGAAATAACAGTTTCTGAGTAATGCGTCTTGGCTTTAACATTATCGCAAAAAGTATTTTGCTAACTGCCAAAGGTTTATTTTGCATGGTTTGTACGTATGTAACTATGGATTAAAGCAGAGACTCCATCAATATAGTTGTCAATGATACTAAATACATGTCTAACACTGCCAAAGCAAAATATTTATAATAATAATTAAAACAGAGAACGTGTCTCTTAATTTTGAATAAATACAATCTCAAACCAAGGTCCATGTTTGAAAGTGAAACCAACTCCCATTCACTTCAAAACATCAACTTTCAATTATCATCCACTGTGATATTCTAGACAATTTGTGTTCTACACTCAACACCACTTGTGATTCTTTCACCCAATTGAAAAGACACTCAAAAAATGAACAAGAGAGAGAATGAACCTAAATTCTAAAAAGTAATCTGAGCCCTTTGCTCAAACTATCTCCTTGTGTTCACAGGTAATGCTTCCAATAGCATGCAGGATATAACCCAGTGAACTATGTATGGCCGAATATCACGTCTTGTTTATGGACAATGTTTTCAGTATTACACAGGACATCACAAGATATAATACCACATAACAAAAACACATGTCTTATCGGCAGTTGAGAAGGTCCCAGGGCAACTCCTGCAACTTGACCTGGTCGGAGGGCAGAGGAGGCAAGATGGCGATCGACACCAGCTCGCACGTATCTCCAGCCCTCAGGGGAGTGAAGTCTTTGCAGCAGAAGACAAAGCCAAAGCCTATTGGACTGGGGGATCGTGGCATGGGCTCCTTCACAGCCTCCCCAGCTGCAGGTGAGCTCACAGACAATCCCTACTTGCCACTAAGCCCTGCCAGGTCTCCCTCACAGGCTACAACCCTGTCCCCAGGCCATGATACCTATGCATCTTTAGCCATAGACAAGAAGATGGCAGACATTCTCCTCAGCCAATTCAGCAGCCAAGAGCCTAATCTGGACAGTCCTGCAGATCCCCCTGCTTCCCCACCGACCCAGCCATAATACTCAGGGGATCCAATACTCCTTGCCCTCTTCACAGATTTGCTACAGAGGGAACTAGCAAGGGCTACTGATAAATTGGCATCTGAGATCAACCAGGACTTTCAGGAGTTGGGAAACCTTTTAGAGAATATTAAATGGAAGTTAGATGATACCATTCACAGAGTGTCCCAAAATTTGAACATGATCACAGAGCTACAAGACCGCCTTGAGGAAGCTTACACAGAATTTGACGACCTTGAAAATCACACTAGGCGCTATAATTTTAATTTTAGAGGTCTTCTAGAAACGGCAAAAGATCTTGCCTCCATTACTTATTCTCTTATGCAATCTGCTGTGCCAGACATTGCTGAAATTCATATAGAGATAGATTACATACATAGAGCTCCTCAACACCTGAGGGAGCACCCAGAGATGTGATCGTGAAAAACCCCAATTTTTTCAGGGTCAAGGAGGTGGTCATGCGCTATGCTAGAGAACACCCAGATCTTGAAATTGATGGATACAAATTTCCATTCCAATTTAGGCCACTATCCAAAAACAAAGATTCTTTAAACCTCTGCTTCACCCTTGATTCAACAGAATATCTGGTACAGATGGAACTATCCTTTTCGGCTCCAGTTTACTTATAACGTCAAATCCTACTCCTTTTCTTCATTCAATGAAGACGAGAATATCCTATTAACATTGGGCTTCATCTCTCACAGTTCTCCATCTTGGAGCCAGCTAAGATCCAGTGTCTCTCCCCTCCTATCACCCCTCTCTGGTTTCCTTCACCGATGAAGAAATCTGCAACCTCTCACCGTGTGACCTGAGAACTTGCTGTTTGCTGCCAGTTGATTTTTCTTCCTAGCAGTGGCTTCTCAGTGGTCCATTTGAGGCAGTGGCGGTGTGTCCATTAAGGGCCGCCCCCTGTGTGTAGTATGGATAGATTCATGCATTGCATGAATCTATCAATGGGTGCTGTAGACACCCCCTATGCAGGCGCCTGGCTCCTTTTTGGATGCCGAGCGCCTGAATTACAGAGGCGGGGGGTGTTTTTGAAGCACCCGATTAGAGCCATAGGCTCTAATAGGCTTCAAAAAGGTGAACTGCAAGCGCAATATTTGCTTTTCTAACACAGAACCGCCTCTCAGCCAATCAGAAGGCACAGATGTAATACCGGTCACCTGATTGGCTGAAGGCAGAGGTGATCCCATTGGCAGCCTAGCAGAACAGGAAGAAGACATGCACGGAGGACACAGGAGCCATCTGCGCTACCCGTCCCACAGCTCGCCGCCTGACCCGCTGCCTGACCCACCACCACAATGGGGTAAGTGCTGTGCAGACAGCGGGGGGGGGCGTGAGTGGGCGGGGGCACAGTGGCTGCATATTATTGCCACAGAGGCTGCAATTGATGGGGCACAGTTGGCTGAATTTGCTGGGCATAGTGACTGCATATTATGGGCACCAACTCTGCAATTGATGGGCACAATTGGCTGCATTTGCTGGGCACAGTGACTGCATTATATGGGCACTGAGGCTGCAATTGTTGGGGCACAGTGGCTGCATATTATGGGCACAGAGGCTGCAATTGATAGGGCACATTTGGCTGCATTTGATGGGCACAGAGGCTGCATATGATGGGCACAGTTAGCTGCATATGATGGACACAGTTGTCTGCATATTATGGGCACAGTTGGCTGCATTTTCTGGGCACAGAGGCTGTATATGATGGGCACAGTGGCTGCATATGATGGGCACAGTTGGCTGCATATGATGGGCACAGTGGCTGCATATGATGGGCAGAGTTGGCTGCATTTGCTGGGCAGAGTGGCTGTATATGATGGGCACATTTGGCTGCATATGATGGGCAGAGTGGCTGCATATGATGGGCAGAGTGGCTGAATTTTATGGCACAGTGGCTGCAATTGATGGCACAGTAGCTGCAATTGATGTTTTTGTTTCAGTATTTTTCAGTTCGTTTGCGCCCCTCAAAATTTTTGAGCACCTTAAACAGGACATGTGCAGTGGCTAATGTTCAACATGTGCCTTATACATGCTGCTGCTTTAGTTCTTTAGGTTATACTCTTGAATAGGGATGAGCCGAACACCCCCGGGTTCGGTTCGAACCAGAACCTTCGAACGGACCGAAAGTTCGCGCGAATTTTCGAACCCTATACGTTATAATGGACGCGAACGTTCGAAATCAAAAGTGCTAATTACAACGGCCAATATGCATGTTAATGTCATAAAACAGGTTTGGGGACCCGGGTCCTGCCCCAGGGGACATATATCAATGCAAAAAGAACTTTTAAAAACTAACGTTTTTTCGGGAGCAGTCATTTTAATGATGCATAAAGTGAAAAAAAAAAAAGTGACATTTTCCTTTAAATATGGTACCTGGGGGGTGTCCAAAGTATGCCTGTGAAGTGGCATGTGTTTCCCGTGTTTAGAACTGTCCTTGCACAAAATGACATTTGTAAAGGAAAAAAAGAAGCCATTTAAAACCACTTGCGGCTTTAGGTTTGATCTTAAGTAGAATCTGAACAGGTACATTATGAAGTGTAGCTCCATCCCAAAAAAATCTATTTTTAAGCTTTTTGGAGAACATAGGGAGGGGTTATCACCCCTGTAACATTTGCTGTCTTTGCACATCTGTTCAGAACATGTCACCTCACTTTCCGTCCCAATGACAAATGTTTTTGGAAAAGTGGGGTTTTAATTGAAACAAGGATTGGTGATAAAGTATCAGTAGAGAGGAGATACCTTTTTCCCAAATTAAATCTAACAGGATAGAATTTCCCTTCCTAGGGGTAGATTTCCTCTCACTTCCTGTTTTCTCTTTCCATTTGCAAGTAGGAGTCGTTTGTAAGTTGGATGTTTGAAAGTAGGGGCCTGGCGTATATACTCTGCAGAAATTTGCCCTATTAGATGTTGGTGTAGCCACAAGACTGGTGGGCACAGGAATGGGCCCTGCTGTGAGTTAATAGATCAAGATTTGTAATTGCATGCACCTGTTGAACAGGGCAGAAAAATTGGGGGTGGTGGTGGTGGTGGTGGTGGACGGTTTTGCCACAAGACTGTAAGCTCTCACAGTTACTCTTGGTGGGCGCAGGAATGGGCCCTGCTGTGAGTTATTAGATCAAGATTTGTAATTGCAAGCACCTGATGAACAGGGCAGAAAAATTGGGCCTTTGGCGGTGGTGGTGGACGGTGTTGCCACAAGACTGTAGGCCCTCATAGTTACTCTTGGTGGGCGCAGGAATGGGCCCTGCTGTGAGTTATTAGATCAAGATTTGTAATTGCAAGCACCTGATGAACAGGGCAGAAAAATTGGGCCTTTGGCGGTGGTGGTGGACGGTGTTGCCACAAGACTGCAGGCCCTCATAGTTACTCTTGGTGGGCGCAGGAATGGGCCCTGCTGTGAACTATTAGATCAAGATTTGTAATTACCCGCCCCTGTTAAACAGGGGCTGAAAAATTGTGCCTTAGGCACTGGTGCTGGTGCCACAACACTGCAACCCCTCACAGAGACTGTACTTGGAGCACAGCAGTCACACGTGTTGCGAAGCATTTTTTTAAAAAATTGTAAGTACACGCCCCTGTTAAACAGGGGCTGAAAAATTGTGCCTTAGGCACTGGTGCTGGTGCCACAACACTGCAACCCGGCCCTCACAGATACTGTACTTGGAGCACAGCAGTCACACGTGTTGCGAAGCATTTTTTTTTAAAAATTGTAAGTACACGCCCCTGTTAAACAGGGGCTGAAAAATTGTGCCTTAGGCACTGGTGCTGGTGCCACAACACTGCAACACGGCCCTCACAGAGACTGTACTTGGAGCACAGCAGTCACACGTGTTGCGAAGCATTTTTTTTAAAAATTGTAAGTACACGCCCCTGTTAAACAGGGGCTGAAAAATTGTGCCTTAGGCACTGGTGCTGGTGCCACAACACTGCAACACGGCCCTCACAGAGACTGTACTTGGAGCACAGCAGTCACACGTGTTGCGAAGCATTTTTTTAAAAAATTGTAAGTACACGCCCCTGTTAAACAGGGGCTGAAAAATTGTGCCTTAGGCACTGGTGCTGTGGCATGGATCATTGAGGAGGAGGAAGAGGATAGTCAGTGAACATAAGAGGACAGTCACTCAGCATCAGCATAGGCAGTCTTGAAGGGATGTGACATTAAAAATTATTCGGTTATATCCGCCTCAGGTGCCTGGTAGCTGGTGGTGATCCAAGACTGATTCATTTTGATGAATGTCAGTCGATCAACCGAGGCGGTGGACAGGCGCACCCTATGATCAGTCACAAATCCTCCAGCAGCACTGAATGTGCGTTCGGAAAGAACGCTGGAGGCAGGACAGGCCAGTAGCTCAATTGCATACTGTGCAAGCTCTGGCCAGTGATCCATCCTCAGGACCCAGTAAGCCAGAGGATTTTCGGTGGGAAAGGTGTCCAAGTCTGACCTTGCCCCAAGGTATTCCTGCACCATGTATATCAGACGCTGGCGATGGTTGCTGGAACCGATCATACCTTGGGGCTGCGGACTAAAAAATTGTCTGAACGCATCGGTCAGACGTCCACCTTCCCCACCGCTCCTTCTGCCACTGACCGAAGCCTCAGCAACTCGTCGCCCAGGACCAGGAGTTTGTAGCCTCCCAGTTTCTGGGAACGCGTTGCACAGACCTTTCTGCAAGGCCTCCCTGAGATGTCTCATCCTCTGCTCCCTCTGCGACGGCAAGATAAGGTCCGCAACCTTACCCTTGTACCGCGGATCAAGGAGAGTGGCCAGCCAGTAATGGTCCCTCTCCTTGATCCGAAGAACACGAGGATCCTTCCGCAGGCTTTGCAGGATCAGGGAGGCCATGCAGCGTAGGTTAGCTGAGGCATTCGGTCCGGAGTCTTCTGGGTCACTGAGGATGACATGATCGCCAGCCACCTCCTCCCAGCCACGTACAAGTCCACTGGCTTGTTGGGACTGTACATCATCCCTAAAAGACTGCTGCTGCTGATGCTGAGTGCCAGGCTCCACCTCCATGCTCACACAATCCTCCTCCTCCTCCTCCTCCTCCTCCTCCTCATCCTCTTCCTGTGTGATGGGTGGGACAGAAGGAACACTGTCCGGATAAAGGGGGCCTTGAGAGGCAAGGAAGTCCTCCTCTTCCTGCCTCTGTTCTGCCTCAAGTGCCCTGTCCATTATCCCACGCAGCGTATGCTCCAACAGGTGGACAAGAGGGACAGTGTCACTGATGCATGCACTGTCACTGCTCACCATCCTCGTGGCCTCCTCAAATGGTGAGAGGACAGTGCATGCATCCCTGATCATGCTCCACTGACGTGGGGAAAAAAAACCAAGCTCCCCTGACCCTGTCCTGGTGCCGTAGTCGCAAAGGTACTCATTGATGGCCCTCTGCTGCGTGTGCAGTCGCTGCAGCATGGCCAACGTTGAGTTCCACCTGGTGGGCATGTCAGATATTAGGCGGTTCTTGGGCAGGTTCAGCTCCTTTTGCAGCTCAGTCAGCCGAGCACTGGCATTATAAGATCGGCGGAAATGCACACAGACTTTCCTGGCCTGCCTCAGGACATCCTGTAAGCCTGGGAACCTGCCCAAGAACCGCTGCACCACCAGGTTGAGGACGTGAGCCATGCAGGGCACATGGGTGAGCTGCCCCTGTCGCAGGGCGGAGAGGAGGTTGGTGCCATTGTCAGAAACGACCATTCCTGGCTTAAGCTGACGTGGCGTCAACCACCTCTCGGCCTGCCCCTGCAGAGCTGCCAGAACCTCTGGCCCAGTGTGGCTCCTGTCCCCCAAACACACCAGCGCAAGCACGGCATGGCATCTTTTTGCCTGCGTACTTGCGTAGCCCCTTGTACGCCTACGGAGCACCGCTGGTTCCAAGGACAGAGCACTGGAGGAAGAAGAAGAGGAGGGGGTGGAGGAGAGAGGTGTGTCACAACCAGTAGCAGTAGTCGCGTTTTGGAGGCGTGGTGGCGGAACAACCTCCAACACTACTGCACCTTGTCCTGCATCCCTCCCAGCTGCCAATAGAGTGACCCAATGGGCCGTGAAAGAAAGGTACCGTCCCTGTCCATGCCTGCTGGACCATGAGTCAGCGGTAATATGCACCTTACCGCTGACCGCCCTGTCCAGCGAGGCATGGACATTGCCCTCCACATGCCGGTAGAGAGACGGAATCGCCTTCCGCGAGAAAAAGTGGCGTTTGGGAACCTGCCACTGAGGAACCGCACATTGAACAAACTCACGGAAGGGGGCCGAGTCTACCAACTGAAAAGGCAGCAGTTGAAGTGCTAGCAATTTAGCAAGGCTAGCATTCAACCGCTGGGCATGTGGATGGCTGGGAGTGTACTTCTTTCTACGGTCCAGCAGCTGGGGCAGGGAAATTTGCCTGCTGCATTCGGACGTCGGTGTACTGCAAGTACTTGGTTGTGACACACCGAATTCTACACCTTCAGTCCTCTCAGAGCAGCTTTCAGAGAGGACTGAAGGTGTAGTGGGGATGGAGATCCCAGCTGAGGAGGAGCAAGTAGAGGTCCGCTTAGTTCTTTGGTGTGGGTCTTTTATGTGTGCCTGCCAACGAGCTGCATGGCAGGTCGCCATATGTCTGGTCATGCTTGTCGTGCCCAAGCGGCTGATGTTTTGGCCACGCGAGATACGCTTGAGACAAATATTGCAAATAGCAGTGGTGCGATCTGCTGCACTCGTCTCAAAAAAGGCCCACACCAAAGAACTTTTCTGATAACGTGCAGAGGCAGCGCCCTGCACAGGCGGAGCTCTGCGGTGTTGTACAGTTGCTGTGCTGGCCTCTACCTGGCCTCCAGGGGGCATCCTGCCTCGTTGGACATGTGACGCCGCATCCTCCTCCTCCTCGTCCTCCTCCTCATCCTCTCTCCCTTGAGGCACCCACGTGGAGTCAGTGACCTCATCATCCCCTCCCTCTTCACCACTAGAGCAAACCTGGCAGTAAGCTGCAGCTGGTGGAACTGTACTGCCAGATTCCTCAAGCTGGGTATCGTCATCCGAGCCTTCGAATCGTTGGGCATCCTCCTGGAGCATGTACCCAACACTGTGCTCAAAGAGTTCGGGGGACTCCTCAGGAGGACATGGTGGGTCTAGGGAAGGGGTGGCTGATGATGCTCTGTCAGTACCCTGAGCCTGGGTGAGAGAGGATGAGGAGGATGAGGAGGGCTTGGTCATCCATTCTACCAAGCCTTCAGCATGATGCGGCTCCACATGTCCAGCTGCCGAAAACAAAGACGCGCGTGTCCCATGGCCACGTGCTGATGACGATGCACGACCACGTCCACGTCCACGGCCACGTCCACTAGAAACAGAGCCTGCCTGCCCTGTGTTCTTGGCTCTGCACGCTCTGCCTCCCCTTGGCGGTCTTCCAGCCATTGTAGTCGGTAGTCCTGTGGGTGCTGCTGAGAAGAAAATATAGGAGCTCTGTGTGATGCCACTAACACACTAGAAGTCCTATAGGTGCTTCTGCAAAGAAAATATAGGAGCTCTGTGTGATGCCACTAACACACTAGAAGTCCTGTGGGTGCTGCTGAGAAGAAAATATAGGAGCTCTGTGTGATGCCACTAACACACTAGAAGTCCTGTGGGTGCTGCTGAGAAGAAAATATAGGAGCTCTGTGTGATGCCACTAACACACTAGAAGTCCTATGGGTGCTTCTGCAAAGAAAAAATAGGAGCTCTGTGTGATGCCACTAACACACTAGAAGTCCTGTGGGTGCTGCTGAGAAGAAAATATAGGAGCTCTGTGTGATGCCACTAACACACTAGAAGTCCTATGGGTGCTTCTGCAAAGAAAAAATAGGAGCTCTGTGTGATGCCACTAACACACTAGAAGTCCTGTGGGTGCTGCTGAGAAGAAAATATAGGAGCTCTGTGTGATGCCACTAACACACTAGAAGTCCTATGGGTGCTTCTGCAAAGAAAAAATAGGAGCTCTGTGTGATGCCACTAACACACTAGAAGTCCTGTGGGTGCTGCTGAGAAGAAAATATAGGAGCTCTGTGTGATGCCACTAACACACTAGAAGTCCTATAGGTGCTTCTGGGAAGAAAAAATATAGCTCTGTGTGTGTAATGGGACTAACACACTTCAAGTCCTATAGGTGCTTCTGGGAAGAAAATATAGCTCTGTGTGTGTAATGGGACTAACACACTTCAAGTCCTATAGGTGCTTCTGGGAAGAAAATATAGCTCTGTGTGTGTAATGGGACTAACACACTTCAAGTCCTATAGGTGCTTCTGGGAACAAAATATAGCTCTGTGTGTGTAATGGGACTAACACACTTCAAGTCCTATAGGTGCCTCTGGGAACAAAATATAGGAGCTCTGCCTGCCTGCCACGAACACACTACAAGTCCTATAGGTGCTTCTGGTAACAAAATATAGGAGCTCTGCCTGCCTGCCACTAACACACTACAAGTCCTATAGGTGCTTCTGGGAAGAAAATATAGGAGCTCTGCCTTCCTGCCACTAACACACTACAAGTCCTATAGGTGCTTCTGGAAGAAAATATAGCTCTGTGTGTGTAATGGGACTAACACACTTCAAGTCCTATAGGTGCTTCTGGGAACAAAGTATAGCTCTTTGTGTGTAATGGGACTAACACACTTCAAGTCCTATAGGTGCTTCTGGGAAGAAAATATAGCTCTGTGTGTGTGATGGGACTAACACACTTCAAGTCCTATAGGTGCTTCTGGGAAGAAAATATAGCTCTGTGTGTGTGATGGGACTAACACACTTCAAGTCCTATAGGTGCTTCTGGGAACAAAGTATAGCTCTTTGTGTGTAATGGGACTAACACACTTCAAGTCCTATAGGTGCTTCTGGGAAGAAAATATAGCTCTGTGTGTGTGATGGGACTAACACACTTCAAGTCCTATAGGTGCTTCTGGGAAGAAAATATAGCTCTGTGTGTGTGATGGGACTAACACACTTCAAGTCCTATAGGTGCTTCTGGGAAGAAAATATAGCTCTGTGTGTGTGATGGGACTAACACACTTCAAGTCCTATAGGTGCTTCTGGGAAGAAAATATAGCTCTGTGTGTGTGATGGGACTAACACACTTCAAGTCCTATAGGTGCTTCTGGGAAGAAAATATAGCTCTGTGTGTGTAATGGGACTAACACACTTCAAGTCCTATAGGTGCTTCTGGGAACAAAGTATAGCTCTTTGTGTGTAATGGGACTAACACACTTCAAGTCCTATAGGTGCTTCTGGGAAGAAAATATTGCTCTGTGTGTGTGATGGGACTAACACACTTCAAGTCCTATAGGTGCTTCTGGGAACAAAATATAGCTCTGTGTGTGTAATGGGACTAACACACTTCAAGTCCTATAGGTGCTTCTGGGAAGAAAATATAGCTCTGTGTGTGTAATGGGACTAACACACTTCAAGTCCTATAGGTGCTTCTGGGAAGAAAATATAGCTCTGTGTGTGTAATGGGACTAACACACTTCAAGTCCTATAGGTGCTTCTGGGAAGAAAATATAGCTCTGTGTGTGTAATGGGACTAACACACTTCAAGTCCTATAGGTGCTTCTGGGAAGAAAATATAGCTCTGTGTGTGTGATGGGACTAACACACTTCAAGTCCTATAGGTGCTTCTGGGAAGAAAATATAGCTCTGTGTGTGTGATGGGACTAACACACTTCAAGTCCTATAGGTGCTTCTGGGAACAAAGTATAGCTCTTTGTGTGTAATGGGACTAACACACTTCAAGTCCTATAGGTGCTTCTGGGAAGAAAATATAGCTCTGTGTGTGTGATGGGACTAACACACTTCAAGTCCTATAGGTGCTTCTGGGAAGAAAATATAGCTCTGTGTGTGTGATGGGACTAACACACTTCAAGTCCTATAGGTGCTTCTGGGAACAAAGTATAGCTCTTTGTGTGTAATGGGACTAACACACTTCAAGTCCTATAGGTGCCTCTGGGAAAAAATATAGGAGCTCTGCCTGCCTGCCACGAACACACTACAAGTCCTATAGGTGCTTCTGGTAACAAAATATAGGAGCTCTGCCTGCCTGCCACTAACACACTACAAGTCCTATAGGTGCTTCTGGGAAGAAAATATAGGAGCTCTGCCTGCCTGCCACTAACACACTACAAGTCCTATAGGTGCTTCTGGGAAGAAAATATAGCTCTGTGTGTGTAATGGGACTAACACACTTCAAGTCCTATAGGTGCTTCTGGGAACAAAGTATAGCTCTTTGTGTGTAATGGGACTAACACACTTCAAGTCCTATAGGTGCTTCTGGGAAGAAAATATAGCTCTGTGTGTGTGATGGGACTAACACACTTCAAGTCCTATAGGTGCTTCTGGGAAGAAAATATAGCTCTGTGTGTGTGATGGGACTAACACACTTCAAGTCCTATAGGTGCTTCTGGGAACAAAGTATAGCTCTTTGTGTGTAATGGGACTAACACACTTCAAGTCCTATAGGTGCTTCTGGGAAGAAAATATAGCTCTGTGTGTGTGATGGGACTAACACACTTCAAGTCCTATAGGTGCTTCTGGGAAGAAAATATAGCTCTGTGTGTGTGATGGGACTAACACACTTCAAGTCCTATAGGTGCTTCTGGGAAGAAAATATAGCTCTGTGTGTGTGATGGGACTAACACACTTCAAGTCCTATAGGTGCTTCTGGGAAGAAAATATAGCTCTGTGTGTGTGATGGGACTAACACACTTCAAGTCCTATAGGTGCTTCTGGGAAGAAAATATAGCTCTGTGTGTGTAATGGGACTAACACACTTCAAGTCCTATAGGTGCTTCTGGAACAAAGTATAGCTCTTTGTGTGTAATGGGACTAACACACTTCAAGTCCTATAGGTGCTTCTGGGAAGAAAATATTGCTCTGTGTGTGTGATGGGACTAACACACTTCAAGTCCTATAGGTGCTTCTGGGAACAAAATATAGCTCTGTGTGTGTAATGGGACTAACACACTTCAAGTCCTATAGGTGCTTCTGGGAAGAAAATATAGCTCTGTGTGTGTAATGGGACTAACACACTTCAAGTCCTATAGGTGCTTCTGGGAAGAAAATATAGCTCTGTGTGTGTAATGGGACTAACACACTTCAAGTCCTATAGGTGCTTCTGGGAAGAAAATATAGCTCTGTGTGTGTAATGGGACTAACACACTTCAAGTCCTATAGGTGCTTCTGGGAAGAAAATATAGCTCTGTGTGTGTGATGGGACTAACACACTTCAAGTCCTATAGGTGCTTCTGGGAAGAAAATATAGCTCTGTGTGTGTGATGGGACTAACACACTTCAAGTCCTATAGGTGCTTCTGGGAACAAAGTATAGCTCTTTGTGTGTAATGGGACTAACACACTTCAAGTCCTATAGGTGCTTCTGGGAAGAAAATATAGCTCTGTGTGTGTGATGGGACTAACACACTTCAAGTCCTATAGGTGCTTCTGGGAAGAAAATATAGCTCTGTGTGTGTGATGGGACTAACACACTTCAAGTCCTATAGGTGCTTCTGGGAACAAAGTATAGCTCTTTGTGTGTAATGGGACTAACACACTTCAAGTCCTATAGGTGCTTCTGGGAAGAAAATATAGCTCTGTGTGTGTGATGGGACTAACACACTTCAAGTCCTATAGGTGCTTCTGGGAAGAAAATATAGCTCTGTGTGTGTGATGGGACTAACACACTTCAAGTCCTATAGGTGCTTCTGGGAAGAAAATATAGCTCTGTGTGTGTGATGGGACTAACACACTTCAAGTCCTATAGGTGCTTCTGGGAAGAAAATATAGCTCTGTGTGTGTAATGGGACTAACACACTTCAAGTCCTATAGGTGCTTCTGGGAACAAAGTATAGCTCTTTGTGTGTAATGGGACTAACACACTTCAAGTCCTATAGGTGCTTCTGGGAAGAAAATATAGCTCTGTGTGTGTGATGGGACTAACACACTTCAAGTCCTATAGGTGCTTCTGGGAACAAAATATAGCTCTGTGTGTGTAATGGGACTAACACACTTCAAGTCCTATAGGTGCCTCTGGGAACAAAATATAGGAGCTCTGCCTGCCTGCCACGAACACACTACAAGTCCTATAGGTGCTTCTGGTAACAAAATATAGGAGCTCTGCCTGCCTGCCACTAACACACTACAAGTCCTATAGGTGCTTCTGGTAACAAAATATAGGAGCTCTGCCTGCCTGTCACTAACACACTACAAGTCCTATAGGTGCTTCTGGTAACAAAATATAGGAGCTCTGCCTGCCTGCCACTAACACACTACAAGTCCTATAGATGCTTCTGGTAACAAAATATAGGAGCTCTGCCTGCCTGTCACTAACACACTACAAGTCCTATAGGTGCTTCTGGTAACAAAATATAGGAGCTCTGCCTGCCTGCCACTAACACACTACAAGTCCTATAGGTGCTTCTGGTAACAAAATATAGGAGCTCTGCCTGCCTGTCACTAACACACTACAAGTCCTATAGGTGCTTCTGGTAACAAAATATAGGAGCTCTGCCTGCCTGTCACTAACACACTACAAGTCCTATAGGTGCTTCTGGTAACAAAATATAGGAGCTCTGCCTGCCTGCCACGAACACACTACAAGTCCTATAGGTGCTTCTGGTAACAAAATATAGGAGCTCTGCCTGCCTGCCACGAGCACACTACAAGCCCCTCTTTGTCAATCAATCTTTGTAACTGAATCTATCTAACTCAATCTCTGCAAGTGAATCTCTCTCTCTACCTAACTAAATCGAGCAGAGTGTCACAGAAACAGCCTGCTCAATCTGCGCCGGAACAGCATGTGACCGGCGCAGACGGCGTGGCGGCGTTTTATAGGGGGGGGCGTGTACTACAGCCCCTGAGCTGTAATTGGCTACAGGCGTCCTGCCTGTAGCCAATTATGGCTCTTCGAGTTTCCGGGGCTGTGATTGGCCAAGCATGCGGGGTCACAGTGCATGCTTGGCCAATCATCAGCCAGCAATGCACTGCGTCGGCCGCGCCGGCCGCAATGCATTGCGGGGCCGCTCGCATCACACGAACGTGAGGCGAGCGGCCAAAATAGTTCTGGGCTCGCCGAGCGAGCGAACGCCCGGTGCTCGATGCGAACGTGGGTTCGCATCGAGCACCGGGCCCATCCTTACTCTTGAATCTAGGCCAGACATTCTGGGACTGACCTACACATAGTTGTGATGGTTACTGGTTTAATAATAATGGTACTGTTATTTTTATATAAGGTGCTGTTGGGCGTTTAATTTAGTGTACCCTTTAGTGCCGGGAGGAGTCTATGCACTCTCACTACTCAAAGGACTCTTCCCATTGCTTGGTCTTGGTGAAGAATCCTCTGCACTTAAAGCTTCGGTTCTGGGATATTGGACCATTTGTTATTACATGCTAGTAATACCCTGCATTTATAGGTTATATTGTTCGGAGCTGGGAGGTTCCTGGCGCGAATATTTCCCCTTTTCTCTTTTTCTGCTCTGCTCCTACTTTAACCTTTTTTACTGCTCCTTTTCGAGGGTCACCCGGAGACTTTGTTGCTTCCATTGGATTTTTAGAACTTTGGACGGTGTTCAAATGTTAATATCTGTGCTGACTGTTTCTTATGTTTAGAGTAGCTAATACTATTCACACTGACCGCCTACATTCTCACAATGTTCAGGGCTTAGGCTCGCCTTACAAGCATATTAAGGCCTTCACATATTACCGATCCTTGGGTGCTGATATTGTAGCCTTACAGGAGACATACTTTGCTCCTTTATTTACCCCCCGATACATCCATTAAGATTATCCTATTTGGTTTTTTTACAACTGCCTCTGAAAAAAGGGGAATGGCCCTCTGTCTATCTAGACAGTTTTCCTACTGAAACTAAAATCATTGAAGACAGGGAAGGGCGATACCTCTTGGTTAAGGGTTATTTGGGAGAGAATATGGTGAACTTTTTCATTTACTATGACCCTAATACGAATCAAGTTGCATTTTTTCTGTCCTTGCTACAATCTTTGGCTCCTGAATTTGAGGGGGATGTTATTTTAGCAGGTCACTCTAATTTAGCCTTAGACCTTATAATGGACAAATCTCACACTGTTTCATTCAGATCCACTTCTAAACAAAGTTGTAAATTTGCTCAATTACTATATCGTTATGATCCTGTAGATGCTTGGAGGGAAGCTAACCCAACTTCTAGAGATTATTCTCATTTTTCGAGAGCCCATAATCATTACTCTATTAATCATGTTTTTCTCCTCTCGGGACTCCTACCTAAATTATATTCAGCTAAAATGATCTCTACTATATGGTCTACTATATGGTCAGACCTTGATCCTATAACATTACAGTTCTTAGACTTGACAAATAAGATAGCTAAGTCGCATAGGAGCCTAAACAAATCCCTCCTCAGTAATGAATATTACTGTCTGGATATTTCTACCCATCTAAAGTCTTACTTTGAAATAATAAAGCAGAAGATACCACCTCTGCAATCAATTGGGTGGCACACAAGGCCTCTGTCAGGGGGTTCTTTATCCATCTGTCTTCCAGGCTTAAAAAAGCTTGTGACAAGTTGATTTCTGCTTAAACTAAGGAAAATGAAGCTCTAGCCACCCAACATAAAAATTCCCCATCCCAACAATTGAGTTGGTCAAATCATAGGCTTTTTATTTGTCGTGATCGCCCAGGATCCTTGCTAGCACACAAGCTCACTCCTAGACACTCATTTGGCATTACCTAAAATAAGACTTTCGGGAGGTCACATCTCTCAAGATCCCCAAAAAATCCTTCAGGAATTCCACAAATTCTATGCTGATTTATATGGGTGACCCCAGGATTCTGCTCCTTCATCCATTAGGGACTTTATGGGGAGCCTGCCTGTCCCCTCTATTGAGGAGGCTCAAAGAGACCTCCTTATGGACCAGCCTTTCACCTGTAAGATCTGTAATACTATAAAAACAATATCACTTCACAAGTCGCCAGGCCCAGATGGTCTGCATAATATTTACTACAAAAATTTCTCTGGTCTCACATATGGCCCTCTATTTTAATTAGTGTTATTCCTAAACCTAATAAAGATTCCAACAACGTCTTTAATTATAGCCCGATCTTGTTATTCAACTGTGATTTAAAAATCCTTACAAAGCTCTTGGTCTCACGTCTTAATATCTTCTTAGCACAATACATCCATAAAGATCAGTCAGTATATATTGTTAGGTGTGAAATGTTAGATCGAATTCGTAGGTCTATAACTTTGATTACAGCCATGTGTGCTAATTGGGATGCCCCCCTTTCTCGGGAGCCTTTACTTCTTTCATTAGACCTCCATAAAGCTTTTGATAGTGTAAATTGTAATTATTTATTCACTACTTTAGAGACTTTTGGGTTTGGCCCTACATTTCTTTCCATATTGAAAACTTAATACAGGCATACCCCGCTTTTAAGTACACAATGGGGTTTATTTACTAAAGCGGGAAAGTGAAAAATCAGTCTCACTTCTGCATAGAAACCAATGAGTTTCCAGGTTTTATTACCAAAGCTTAATTGAACAAGCTGGGGTTAGATGCTCATTGCCTTCTATGCAAAAGTGAGCCTGATTTTGCACTTTCCCACTTTAGTAAATAAACCCCATTGTGTACTTAAAAGTGGGGTATGCCTGTATAGTTTTCCATCAGCTCAGGTTTCCATAAGGGTTTAAAAATCGTCATCATTCATTATCAGACATGGCACGAGACAGAGTTGCCCGCTCTATGCTCTTTGCATTAGCAATTGAAACCCTGGCTATGACAATTCGATCTCACCCTAATATCCATGGCATTTGTTGTAGGAAACAAGAACATAAGTGCCTTATTTGCCGATGATGTGATGTCCTTATGTATATCACTAATCCTCAAATATCTTTACCTAATTTGTTGTCCTTATTGGATCAGTTTTCAAAGCTTTCTGGCCTTTCTCTAAATTCTCATAAAACAATGGCCATTAATGTCTTGTTACCTCCTTTAATGGTACGGGTCCTTCGGGATACCTACAATTTTCAATACTCTCTTCCATATTTAGGGGTTCGATTAACATCTTCTATTGAGACTTTTTATAAGTCTAATTATCCTCCATTGTTTAAAAAAACTTAGGGAGGGCCTTCATCATTGGGCGGACTATTCCCTATCATGGTTTGGCAGAATAAACTCTGTCAAAAATAAGTTTTTACCCAGGATACTTTATTAATTTAGAACTTTACCAGTGGCAGTCTGAGAGGAGATCTACAGCGGCTACAAGCCAATGTTCTTTGTTTTATATGGGGTAATAGAAGACATCGAATGCACAAACAGTTATATACCCCAAAATGAAAGGGTGGTCTTGGTCTTCCCATTCTACAAAATTGCTTTTAAGCTGCTAAAATTGCCCAACTTGCCTACACTACGGCTACAGGTCCTGCATCTCTTTGGGTCTCTCCCAAGGCACTCTCCTTTCACCCCTTTGCCATAGGATCATTGATGTGGCTTCCTAGCCATCTACACCCTCCTTTATCACATTTGGTCTGGGACAAAATGCATCACTGTAAGTCCTTATCATCCCTACACACACCGTTAGCTCCCTTCTTCTGCAACCCAGAGTTCCCACCTGGGTTGGTACCAAAATCATTTCAATGGTGGCTTAATAAGGGGTTATTAAGAATTGCTGATTACCTCAATGAAAACCAAGTATACTTTTTTACCATACTTTAAAGACAAGATGCAGATACCTTCTAGCGAAATGTTTTGATATAATTAAATTGAGTTCTTTGTCAGATGCAAACTCAATCTAATAGTTGGACATTTTACACTTACGTCTTTTGAGTTGTCTTGCCAGACAAGGAGTCTTTTGAGGGGACAAGTGTCTGCGGTGTATGCCTCCCTCATCAAACCAAATTCAAAACTCTCCTTTATGAACCAATGGGAAAAGGACCTGAATCTTACTTTTGACCTGTCTGAGTGGCAGGATATTGCCTACACTTTATCTAAAGTCTCCATCAATACCATGCTAATTGAAGCCAACTATAAAACACTTTTGCATTGGTACCTGGTCCCTATTCGGGTGGTTAAAATACATTCGTTCTCCTTGCCTAACTATTTTCAAATTTGTGGTCAGTTGGGGACAATGCATCATATCTGGTGGCAGTGCCCCCTTGTGACTAGGTTTTGGATTTGGATATTTAGTTTAATTAATTCAGTGATGGGGGTGAATATCCTTTAGTTGCCCTGTTCCATAAATTACATTATGAAGTGCCCAGGAAGTCAGTGAAATTAATCACATATATACTGTTGGTGGCAAGGACAAACTCACTCACATACTCCATAATAACTCTAAAAAGTTTGATAAAATATGGGACCTGTGGATTCTAATGAGCTCCGGGATGACCTTCTTCTTTTTTCTGACTCTTTTTTTCCTCTCTTTTTTCTCTTCCCCCTTTTTTTATGTTGTTTGAATATATATTGGGTTGTCTTTGGAGCCTTATTAGGTTTTGTCTTTGATGATATTCTCAGGAATAAGTACGAACGGTCCCCCATTACTTCTTATTCACTATTCCCCCTATACCCTTCTCCCCCCCACCTATCTCCCTGTACCATACTTTGGTTCCTGCACTCTACCATACATGGTTACATTCCTGGCTACTGATTAGAACTGTTCAGCTCTTGATCTTTAGAAGATCAGGTATATGTTTGCTGCTTCCTGATATTGTCTGATGGAGTTTCTAATCTCTCAATGTTTATCTGAGAACATCCAATGATTACTGTATGTACCCTTTTTATTCATGGACCATGTTATTTTTGTTTGTTCATGTTTTATGTATTTGTGTATTTGTCATAGTGACAATCCAAGAAATGTCTTTTGTTTAAATGCTACTTCTGTCATTACTGGATTTTCTCAATAAAAACATTGAAATATAATATTGTGCAACAATAATAAGTATAACCTACCTATAAATTTTCATCCTATGCTACCGTAATATAAAAATATAATTAAAGAACATATTTAACAGGCAATATGTCTTATGCCCCATACACACGGTCGGAAATTCCGATGACCATATCCGTTGGATCATTTCCATCGGATTTTGTCCGAAGCTGGTGTTGCGTACACGCGGCCGGACAACGTTGTCGGAATTTCCGGTCTTCAAGAACGCCGTAACGTAAGCCGTGTATGACGGGATTATAAAAGGGAAGTTCAGCACCACATCCGGCACCCTTTGGGCTCCTTCTGCTGATTTCATGTTTATCGCGTGTTTGTAGAAGTTTGGTCACATACGATTCGCGCTTTTCAGACTTGTACTTCAGATCGTTACTGCTCTTCAGTTTGTGCTTGTTGGTGCGTATCTGTTTATCAGTACGTGTAGTCAGTTCACATTTGTTGGTCATTGCGGCCTATATCTTGATATCTTCTTGATATAGGACGCTTTGATTTTCACTGCTTATTGTCAACTTGTTTCTGGTATTTATTTCATTCTTTCAGGCCTTGCTGTTTATCGGTGCTTTCTGTTAGTTCGTTCTGACCAGCCGACAGTTTGGAAGCCATGTTTCGTGTACGTACTCATCGTAGAGTTCGTGCTGTGCAGGGGCTTGGTGTTGGGCTTTTAGCTTTGACACAAGCCCAGGCCATGAACAGGGCGAGGAGGAGTTCATGGACCAAGAATTGGTTGCTTCAGCATGACCAATTCTTGCACATGCCTTTGCTTCGTGAGATCCGGGAGAATAATCCTGATGATTTCAGGAACTTTCTCAGGATGACGGAACCCGTTTTTCACCGTCTGTTGGCTTTTCTGACCCCTTTTATCAGCAGGCAGGATACCTGCATGAGGCAAGCCATCACTCCGGAGCAGAGGCTAGTTGCCACGTTGAGGTACTTGGCGACAGGGAGAAGCCTTCAGGACCTGAAGTTCTCCACAGGTATCTCCCCCCAGGCTCTGGGTATCATTATTCCAGAGACCTGTTCTGCCATTATCCAGGTCCTGCAGGAGGACTATATTAAGGTAAGATTTCTCCTTTACTATTTCATTCTATGTATTTACTGTTTGCTAATGTCTTGTATTTCTTTCCTCGTTCCCTAATTACCAGGATTGCAATATGCTGTAATATGCTGTGCCCCTTTGTCCTTCATGCATTTTTGCCTTCACTTACCTCCCCAGCATGCTCTTCTGGGCTCATATACACCTATGGCCTAGTCACTTAGCAATGTATTTTGTCTGCGCCATAGTATTGGTTTCCCATAAACACCCCCTAAAATATCCACAAATGTTTTCTGTGTGTCTAACTTCATGCAGAGTTCCCGTTTTTTTTTTTTTTTTTGGTGGGCCAAACTCATTCGGAACCCCCCTCCCCCAACTGCTAGGTCAGCTGATACCAATCCTCTATCTGCTGACTTTGCCAAACTCAATACACACTATACCTACCTCTTTAGTTTTAAGATTTATGGATGAATTCAGCAAAGCATGTAGTGCAAGGGCCTGCCACAATACTTTCAAATGCTAAATGTTTTTTTTTTTTTTACTTCTATTATTAGCTTGATAGGTAAGAGCAGAATGTCAAAATGTGCTTCCATTTATGCATTTTGTGTTTTTTTTTTAATTTGGGATTAGGACACCTTTTACCTGTCCAGTGGGCTGCCAATATTGTTAAGTAATGAGGGTCTGGCCAAACTATCACACATTATTTAGGCATTCAGCTCTCAATGAAGTGGAGAGGGTTACCTCTCCAATACATCCCCCCTATTTTTTGGCAATGGCCCATCAGAAGTGGGGGGGGGGGAAGGGGGGTGAGAAATCTGCTAAGGGGACCTTATACTTTGGTTTGTAAATACTTTTTAGGCAAAATGTTATTCTGATCTTGTTCCAAAATGTTTGTGTATAATCTGCTTGCAATGTTTATGTGCAAAATTAGTAATTTGTTTTTCTTTTTTGACTCCACAGTTTCCTTCAACGCCACAGGAATGGCAGACTGTGGCCTCCCACTTTGCCAGCCGTTGGGACTTTCCTAACTGTGGAGGTGCAATTGATAGGAAACACATCCGCATCATCCCACCCCCCAACTCGGGGTCATACTATTACAACTATAAGGGGTTTAATAGTATTGTGATGTTGGCGGTGGTGTTGGCGACATATGAGTTTCTTTATGTGGACGTGGGGAAGAATGGCCGGATCTTTGATGGTGGAGCCATTGCACAGACAGAGTTCTACTGGCATCTTCAGAGTGGCAGTCTGGGCTTGCCACCTCCAGAGGAGAATGCAGAAGGACTCCCCTTCGTCTTTGTTGCGGATGAAGCGTTTGCCTTGTCAAGCCATCTGATGGGGCCTTTCCCGATGAGGACCCTCACCCTGGACCAGAGGGTCTTTAATTTCTGGCTGGCCAGAGCCCGAAGAGTGGTAGAGAACGCTTTTGGGATCATGGCCAGCCGCTTCCACCTATTTTTCAAACAGCGTGCGTGCGCGCTCCTGCGCACGTGTGTGCGCTCCCGTGCGCCCGCGTGCGCGCTGAGCGGCTCTTTTGCTGGATATGCCATAGCCGATTCTCCTGCTGGCAGACAAAGATCCTGGACGCCTTTCTTGACATTGCCCCCCCCTAAGGGGCAGCCTCCGGATGCCCAACTGAACCATCTTACTTGGGTGTGCATCATTAAATGCCCGGATCAGCCTCTTTGCATGAATGTTGGATTCCGGTTCCCACAAATTTTCTTCCGGGCCGTACCCCTTCCATTTCACCAAATACTGAACACGCCCACATCTTCTCCTACAATCCAGGATTGACTCAACCTCGAATTCCATTTCTCCATCAATGAGTACCGGTTCAGTCACACTATTGATTTTCTTTTCCACAGGGAAAGGACCCACAAACTTAGGGCCAAGCTTTTTAGAGGGGCATGCCAACTTCAAGTTTAGTGTAGACAGCCAGACCTGATCTCCGGGTTTCAAATTAAGTTCTCCCCTTCTTTTCCTGTCAAAGACCTCCTTGTAGTATTCCTGAGTTCTTGTCATTGTCTCCTGGAGTAATTTATTATTGGTACTAAAAAAATTCAGCGTTTCCTGAGCAGCAGGTACAGAACATTCCGGTATACTGTTTGATAGAAATAAAGGGTGAAATCCATAATTTGCGAAGAAAGGAGTTTGTTTTGTAGCAGAATGAATTGAATTGTTATAGGCAAATTCGGCCAGCGGTAATAGAGGAACCCAATCATCTTGTGAGAATGATGAAAAGCAACGTAAGTACTGCTCCAGTGTTTGATTCGTTCTTTTCTGTCTGGCCGTTTGTTTGAGGGTGGTAAGCTGAAGAAAAGGACAGATTGATCTTCAGGGAGCCACATAATGCCCTCCAAAACTTTGAGGTGAATTGTACCCCACGATCTGAGGTTATGTTTGCCGGAATGCCATGAAGTCTTACGATCTCCTTAATGACAATTCTCGCGGTTTCGGCCGCAGAAGGAGTACCCTTAATGGGAAGGAAGTGAGCCATTTTAGAGAGTCTATCCACCACTACGAAGATGGTAGAGTGATCTTCCGAGGGAGGCAGTTCAACAATAAAATCCATGGAGATCATCCTCCATGGTCTCTCCGGGACAGGTAGTGGTTTCAACAGCCCCCAAGCTTTTGATTTGCTGCCCTTGTTCTGGATACAGACGGTGCATGATTCCACATAATCCCTACAGTCCTTTGTTAGCTGGGGTGGTAGCATCACTACTGAAGAGAGCAGGCAGTAATTCAGGTTTGGAAATATTTGCTACGTCTCTCCCACGAAGTAAATCGTTCTGCTCAGGCGTAGATGGTGACGTAACTGTGGAAGGTGAGGATCTGAACACAGGTTCCTCGAGGCCGGGTATATCCCTCCTGAAGACTCTTCACTGCCTGGTTAGGCCAGCCAGTGGCGACACAGATTATCCACTGGAGCAGCTCCCTGCGTGGGCTCGGACATGGCTGTCCGGGTACTGTCACGTACCTGGTGGTTGAGCCCACGAATGCAGGGAGCGGCGTCTCGTATACCTCCGGCTCGGGAACCCCTGATAGAATAGACAGGGGCTCGGAAGCACAAAGGGGCACAAGTGCCTGGCAGGTTACAGGTGTAGGGCTGGTCAGGACGTCTGGAATACTGTAGGACGACCAGTAGCAGACAAGGGCAGGAACCCAGTAGTAGTAGGCAGGCAGGTGGAACTTGCGGATAGCCGGAAGAGACTGGAGTCCGGAACGGAAGCAGGTCACAGACAGGCCGGGTCAAACACAGGCAGGCAGATGCGGTACCAAATCAGCAGGCAAAGCGTAGTCGTGAAGCAGGCCGGGTCGTTAACAGGCGGACAACAAAGTACCAAGGGACAGGCAGAAGAGATGTCAGGACAAGCCGGGATCAAGGACAGGCAGCAGGTACGGAAGATCAGGAACAAGCCGGGTAATCAGGTATCAGAAGTCAGGTAATACACAGGTAGCTGGTAGCTGGGGGTCACGGAACGCTGTAGACCGGACAGCAAGATAGCATGGACAGGAACTTCCTTAAATATCGCTCCTGGCGCCAAAACGGGCTCAAACAGCGTGCGTGCGTGCTCCCGCGCGTGCGTGCGTGTTCCCACGCGCGCGTGCACGCTCCCGTGCGCCCGCGTGCGCGCTGAGCGGCTCTTTTGCTGGATATGCCATAGCCGATTCTCCTGCTGGCAGACAAAGATCCTGGACGCCTTTCTTGACACCCATCCACATGGCGGAATATAAACTGAATCACATTGTGCTTTCCTGCTGCATTTTTCACAATTTTTTAAAAAAGCATTCAACAAACTATGTTGTGTCTGTTGGCCCTGATGCCGATGTCCCCCCAAATGCCAAGCTAACAGCCCTTGAAGCTGTACGTCCTGGCTTGCCCCCCTAAACGCCCGCAAAGTCAGAGAGAGATATATGGAGTATTTTGTAGTAGGGGGGGCATTGATATGCCAGACAATGTGTGAGAGGCATTTTTTAATAAATTTATTTTGGAAACTGAAATAAGATTTGTTTTCATTTACTGCTTGGGTTTGTTGTAGGTGTCTTCTTGCTTATTTTATGGTTTATTTTTGGGCCTTTAGCTTCAACAGTGTAAACGCACTTTCTGGGCGAGATGAGGTTACAGTCTCTTCTTCCTAAAAATAATCTTCTCATGTTGTGGGTCTGA
Organism: Lithobates sylvaticus; assembly: GCA_028564925.1. Classification (NCBI taxonomy): domain Eukaryota; kingdom Metazoa; phylum Chordata; class Amphibia; order Anura; family Ranidae; genus Lithobates; species Lithobates sylvaticus. Next base: position 363,193,563 of record CM053029.1, on the reverse strand, counting down.
TACATACAGCTAGTTTTTCTACTTAAGGTATGTAGAGCATTTACTGACCCAAAAAATACTCCTTTTCAGCACCATGACAGAAATGTGTGGATTCCTGAAAATGGCGTGATTGGTGGTTTATTAAGAAGCACTGTGGGTATAATTTCCAAAAGACAAATCCACTATGCACTACAAGTGCACTGCAAAAGTGCACATGAAACTGCACTTGGAGTGCAAAGTGGATTTGCCTTTAGTAAATAACACCCATTGTCACCAAAAACAACAACTTTTTACGCAAATAATGCTTTGGGGGTTGGGAATAAGGAAGCCACACATTGTTGATATGCTCAAATCTTACTTCAAGCACATTCACATGTGCCTTTCAAAAAGGCTTTTCACAAAAAAAAAACATATTTGGTGTTTATAACATTCTTTACTAACATTAATAGCTTGGCGCTTTTGTGTAAACAGGCATGTATCAAAGCAGAACATATATAACACAGGAACTTACAAAGTTCAACTTGGAAAAGTGAAGACAAGTCCAAACTGTGTTGATCTTGCCTTAATCACATGGGGTGTCATCCCTGGAAAAGCCAAATTTAGAAGATGCACACAATTTGGGGATCAAACTGGGCATTTTCTTAAAGAACCCATGCCTAGAATGTCAAAATGTGCAATCTACCATCATGAGGATCAATGTACGTGTTTTGGGGGTGCAACCCCTTCACCTCAGCCACTTTAGTAGTTAGTAAGGGGTTGCACCCACAAAACATGGTCATTGATCCACCATGATGGGAGATAGCACATGTTGACACACTGTGTGCATCTTCCAAATTTTGCTCTTTTCTTAGGTAAAAATTGTGTTTTTTAAAACCAGAAAATGTCTGGTAGCTAGTTTGTGGTGTTTCTTATTTTCCTTAAAACATCAATGATGTTCTTCATTTTTTGTTGAACATCATTGATGTTTTTCTTGATATCATCTAGATCCCGATTGCACACCATTATCTCCCTGATGAGGACGTGCGCACTTTCACTGGTAGAATGCGATTCTTCTTCCACAACATCCACATCACCTAAAAAAAAAAAAAAAACAAACAACATGTATTATAAATATGTAGGCATACATTGATTAGCTTACCTGAAGCTGTGGTCTCTGACACTCACCTGTTGTGGTGACAATTTCTACAATTTCTACAATCTCTCCTTCCTCCTCCTCCTTTGCTTCTGGTGTTGGTATTTCCCCTTCTTTGGGAGGTGTGGGGTCCCTGGTGTCCACAGACGTGCCGAGTCTTGTCTCCCCTATGAAAATGTACATAAGGAATACTTAGCACACCAATCTTTGAGGGCAGAAATAGGAATCTGAAACATTGCTTGGAAGTGTTGTACAATTGTGTTTTTTGGCTAAGTTCAAAGCCAAAAATCATTAATTTTGACACTTTGTAAAGGTGCAATACTTATTACCTGTTTGGTGCAAGTTTGTCAGATGGAGACACCCCTATAGTATCCACTGGGGCACATGTGTGGGACACCCTATTAAAAAGGGTGTTCTGGTGTCCCAGCACTAGTGCTCTAGAGTCCAGATGTGTAAACAGCTAATGAGCGACCTCTCCTTTACACTGAATCAAGTTTGCATTTCATTCTATTACAAACCCCTATAGACAACAAACTTCCTTAGAAACAGGCCTGAAGAAATGTAGGTAACTCCAGCTTAACCAAACATCGTATTATAAGTGGGCAAACGATCAAGGTTTATTACGATTGATTGAACACACGAACATGAAAGTGGCCATTTTCAACTGTCCAACATTAAAAAACAAAGGAGCAGTATGCAAACAAGAAAAATAATATGAACACACGACAACTACTTACTTTTTTGAAGAACTCGCTTGATTTTTCTGTACTGATCGTGCTCCCTCAGTTTCAGGTCTGACCAGCGTTTCCTTAGTTGACCCTTGTATCGTCGTAACCCAAAATTCTTCTGCAGACTCTTCACAACTTTAGCCATGATCTTGGCCTTCCTGACATTTAGGTTGGGGTAAGGCCCATACTTCCCATCATAGTCGCTCCTCTTCAATATGTCCACCATCTCCAACATTTCTCCAAAAGACATATTTGAGGCCTTAAATCTTCTGCTCCGGGATCGGGACGCTTCTGGCTACGGCTTTCCTCATCCTCCTCCTCATTGCTGGAATAGTTATTGTGCACCTGCTGTGTCTCCGCCATGTGCTCTCCCCACTGCGCCGTAAAGAAAAGGGGCGGGAATAGACGAGAAAGATTATCAGGGGCGGGCGGAGTTTCACGCATGCGCACTGTATATAAAACGTCACACGCATGTGTCGTACGGACGATCTGTGAGCAGAGGGGAGAGAGCTGACGCGACGATCCTTATAACGAAGGTACAATTTGACCTTGGTACATCACTAGCCTAGACTGCTTCTACATATAGATTGGTATAGATTAAAGTCATGTGGCGCTGTTGGAGTGAAGTGGCAGAGAACAGCTTTAAAAGTAAGTCTGCAGTTCCGTGTGACCCAGCAAAGGGAACCAAAAAGCAACAGAACGAGAAAAGGGCATTAGAGGAATTCTAAACAAAATAAGCTAAGTGGAAGGAATCCACAGAATGAGACAGCAAATTTTGTTTGTGATGTGGATGGACCCCAGCTTGTTTGTAGTATGAGAACCCATAAAAGAACCCCTGATAATGTAAATCTATATAGGTCATTCTCATTTTACAGAGATTTATACTAAGGCACTTTAAATAATTATTCAAAACAGATGAATTTCAGTGGGGGGATAAAAAATGGCAGCAGTGCATCACCTATCCAGAACTGTTAAACAGGCTTATTTTTTAAATGAAATATTTGTAGCTTTGGATACCTGGTCCAGCCAGAGTTTGATATATTAATTTTTATAAAGCCACTTTTTACACAGTGTCAATACCTGTTTTAGGAGCTCAAGATAGCAGGAACATCCTCTTGCACAATTTCCATCCAAGCACCCCTGAAAGTTAGGACAGTGCTGGGACGCGCAAACCAAAGACTTGAACTAGGGAGCAGTGGTGTCAAGTAGGATGATGTACATTGGTGAGGGCACCAAGTCTAGTAGAGATTAGAGCCAGGTCACAAGCCGAGTTCAGTAAAAATCGAGCAGAAAAAAATTAAACCTTAAGCACTAGCAAGGTCAGGGATGAGCATAAGTTGGAAACATGCAGGCAGCCAGGTACAAAAGCGATAGGAAAAATCCTGGCAAAGAGTTAAGGCTAAGGTCAGTAAAAAAGATAGGCAGAAAACATAGACAGGCAAGGATTATCCATAAGCAAGTTAGATGAAAGCTGGGTCAATAACAGTGTCAAGCTTATTCTGGATGTGGGTAAACAGGAACTCATGCAGGGACAAGTTTTACATAGCCCACTGGGTGCCAACATGAACATGTCTGTGCATCCATGTGCACGTCATTGTGTGCACGTTCCTATGCTTCTAGGCATGCACATTGTTGCACATGTTTATGGGCATGAGTCTTTACGGTTGGTATGACCTTTTGCATGTTTCTGATGCACTGCTATTATCTGCACTGTTTATATATTTGGTGGAAGGCATTCTCCTGAACAAGTTAAAGAGTATCTTCAACAATGTGAAGCTAGGTGGTTGCCCTGATGGCCCGTCTGCCAAAGGCCAAATCCTTATGCAGAATACAGCTCCAAAAAATCTAAGCACTGACAGATAAAACATTAATATTTACTGTAACATGTAGAAAAAAGTAGTGGCTACCTGTCTCTATAGTTTATAATCTCCACTTATTAAATCAGTGCATTGCAGCACAGGTACAATTATGTATGGTTACTTATGACTCTGAATTACCTATACCAGGTTACACACTATACAGGAACAACAGAGTAGGAAAGAGGGGAGGTGGAGTTGCTATATATGTTGAAAATGGAGTAACGTTAACATTAATTAAAAAAATAATAATTAAAATACTAAACCCTGTGGGTCTTTTTTGCAACCAGAGAGGGTTCTTCCCTTAGAATTGGTGTAGTATACAGACCCCCAGGACAGGCTGAAGATTATGATAACTTGTTGATTGATGAGATAACTCAAATGGCAATGAAACAATCACCTTGTAAAACAACCAATTCAGTTTAAAAGAGAAACAAAGGGCAAAGCATTTGTGTATAAATATAAAAAACATTATAAATACATTTTTTCCACTTTCTTTATAAGTGATCACATTTGCTTTGACAAATGGGCATTGACTGTCTGATGTTGAGGTAGTTGAAAATTTGGGTTCTACTGATCACCAATTCATTTGGTTTGATATTAAAAAAAAAAGAACTAAAAAATGATATCCAAAAACATAAGTTGGAAAGAGGAAATTTCGAAAAATAAATAATTTGAAAGATTGGAGTAAAAGTAAGTAAGCAGTTGGCACTGTTAAAGTTTACCATCCTGGAGGCAACTAGATTATATTTCAGGCAAATTAGTAGGAATAAACAGATGAAATAAAACAATATGGTTCATTAAAGAGGTCAGTAGCATAGTAAAAGAAAAGGAAATCAGCATATAGGAGATTCAAGGAAACCGTAAGTGTAACTGATACAGAAGTGTATAGAAATAGACAAAAGGAGGCCAAACACATTTATTAGTGCAGTCAAAGCACAAAAAGAGGAGGGAATTGCTATATTTATTAAGGAAGGAGACAAACCTTTTTTAGGTACATCAGCGATAGAAGGAAAAAGTACACTGTGATTACTAAAATGAAAAAACGTTTGTGTTGAGGGAGACATGGATATAGAAAACCATTTAAACAATTACTTCTATGCGGTTTTCTCAGAAATAAATTTTACTAGCAATAACAAGTTGGGAAATCGTATTGGTTCATCTAGTTCATTTTTGGGATTTCTGGAGACAGAGGTGGCACAGGAACTGGCTAAGTTAAAGCTTAAAGTGGGGCGCCACCAAGGGTTGCCACCTCATCCCTTTAAACCCAAACACATACGAATCACACAGGTTCTGAGGCTAATTTAATACAGATAAGGCAAGTGAGTTTAATTACCACCTTACTCAGCCACAGAACCTGTGTAATTAATACGCGTTCGGATTTAAAGGGATGAGGTGGCAACCCTAGCTCCACCCTATAATAAGGCTTACCTATAAGTAGTGTAAATATCTCCTAAACCTGTACTGTTTAGGAGATATTTAAATTACCTTCAGCCAGTGACATCACTGGCGCATGCGCTCTGAAGGAGCACATGAGTGTGACTGACGTCATTGTGGCTTCGGCCACTCACAGCGCTGGAGCCAGCGAACCTGTAAGTAACTCCAGGAGAGATGTCAGTTGTCTCAGCAGTTTCTGGGCACTGCTGGAAGGCTTCATTCTAAGGTAAGTATTTCATAATGAGCTAATATGCGACACATACTAGCTCATTATGCCTTTTGTCTTACAAGTCTTATTTTAATTTTATTTTTTTTAAATGTTTTTTTTTTAGTTTACAACCTCTTTAAGCCTGGGCTGAGCCGAGCAGAAGCTCTCTTTTCCCCCTCCCTTCCTGCAATCTTCTGGGACTTGTCCCAGAAGATTGCTGGACCATTCAGCAGGCGCAGCATGACTCATGCATGCAGTGCGCACCCGGCTTTAACCGCTTCCCGACCGCCTCCTGCACATTTACGTCGGCAGAATGTCATGGCTGGGCAAAAGCACGTACCAGTACGTCCCCTTTAATTGCCCAGCCGTGGTTGCGCGCGCCGCCGGTGGCGCGCTCGCGACCCGGTCGGGAACTCCATGACCGCGGTCGCGGGACCAGCGGACCCGATCGCCGCTGGTGTCCTGCGATCGGGTCGCAGAGCTGAAGAACTGGGAGAGGTCTGTGTAAACAAACCTCTCCCCGTGCTTCCTACACTGCCTGTCACTGATCGACTGTTCCCTGTCATTGGGAAAGCCGATCAGTGACGTCAGCCACGCCCCCTACTGTAAAAAAAAACACACACACGTCACACTAACTCCTCCCCGCCCCCTAGTGGTTAACTCCTTTACTGCCAGTGTCATTTACATAGGAATCAGTGCATTTAAATAGCACTGATTTCTGTATAAATGGCAATGGTCCCAAAAATTTGTCAAAAATGTCCGATGTGTCCGCCATAATGTCGCAGTCACAATAAAAATTGCCATTAATAGTAAAAAAAAAATATTAATAAAAATGCTATAAAACTATCCCCTATTTTGTAAACGCTATAACTTTTGCGCAAACCAATCAATAATCGCTAATTGCGATTTTTTTTACCAAAAATATGTAGAAGAATACGTATCGGCCTAAACTGAGGAAAAAAATTTTTTTTATATATTTTTGGGGGATATTTATTATAGCAAAAAGTAAAAAATATTGCATTTTTTTAAAAATTGGCGCTCTATTTTTGTTTATAGCGCAAAAAATTTAAACCGCAAGGGCGATCAAATACCACCAAAAGAAAGCTCTATTTGTGGGAAAAAAAGGACGCCAATTTTGTTTGGGAGCCACATCGCACGACCGCGCAATTGTCAGTTAAAGCGACGCAGTGCCGAATCGCAAAAAGGGGCCTGGTCCTTTGGCTGCAAATTGGTCCGGACTGAAGTGGTTAAAGCCGCAAGCTGTCAAAGCCAACAGTTGAAATGCCTGTGCCGGGCAGAGGAGAGGGAGACAAGTGACGGTTCGGGTGACCACATTGCTGGATCCTGGGACAGGTTTTGTAGCAGCTGACTAATAACCTAATAAACTTAATAAACAAAAAACAACTGGAGCTTCTCTTTAATAAAGCAACGGGCCCTGATGGTATTCATCCCAGAGTTCTAAGAGAACTTCAAGGTCTAGTTTTTGCACCATTAACAGATCTTTTTAATAAATCTCTTCTAAAAGTTCCCCATGATTGGTGGACAGCCAATATTGCACCTATCAACAAGAAGAAAGAAATTACAGGCCAGTGAGTAGGGATGAGCCGAACACCCCCGGTTCGGTTTGGTTCGGTTCGCAGCAGAACATGCAAACTGGCAAAAAATTTGTGCAAACACCATTAAAGTCTATGGGACATGAACATGAAAAACCAAAAGTGCTAATTTTAAAGGCTTATATGTAAGTTATTGTCATAAAAAGTGTTTGGGGACTCAGGGACTCGGGTACTGCCCCAGGGGACATGTATCAATGCAAAAAAGTTTTAAAAACTGAAATTTTTTCAGGAGCAGTGATTTCAAAAAATGATTAAAGTGAAACAATAAAAATGAAATATTCCTTTAAATATTGTGCCTGGGGGGTCTCCTTAGTCTGCCTGTAAAGTAGCACATCTTTTCCATGTTCATAACAGTACCACAGCAAAATGACATTTCTAAAGGAAAACATTTAATTTAAAATTGCTTGCGGCTGTTACCACTAGGTATTAATCACCAGTCATCAGGAGGCAGCTCTGACATTAAAAAAAAAAGGTCTACAGTGCAGAACAAGACATGGAGGAAATGGTTAAAAGATCACTGCAGGGTGCCTACAGGAAAGACAGGTGACTCGTCCTTTTCTTTATGCTTGCCATTTTTGGCACAGCTTTTAGAGTTCAGGTCCCCTTTAACCACTTCCCACCCGGCCAATGTAGATATACGGCCGGGTGGGAGCCGTCTACTTCTGATAGGACGTTCAGGAACGTCCTTCAGAAGTAGAGGGATCGCGCGCGCGCGTGCCCGCGCAGCGGCGCGATCCCGATGCGGCCGTGTCACCCGGACACGGCGCATCTCGAATCGGCAGGAGGGCACGGTGATTGGCCCTCCTGATCACATGACGGCCGTGACGAATCACGGCTGTCATGTGATGTAAACAAACAGCCGGTTGCTAGGCAATCGGCCCTCCTCTCCTCACACGGAAGTCGTCGGTGAGGAGAGGAGAGCGGATTGCTGCAGCCGGCTGGTGATCAGTGAGTATGAGATGTTTTTTTACTCACTGATCACCAGTCTAGGGTCCCCCATAGTAAAACACACGTCCCCACAGTAGAACACACATGTCCCCACAGTAAGACACACATGTCCCCACAGTAAAAACACACATGTCCCCAAAACACACATGTCCCCAAAAACACACATGTCCCTAAATAATAAAAACACATGTCCCTCACATATGTCCCACTAAAATCACATGTGCCAATGATTATCTGCACACATATGTCCGTGATCACCTGCACACCCCTTTTACATGATCATTTGCGTACATATGTCTGTGATCACGCGAACCAATTATTATACACTTAACGGAATTTTTTTTACAAAAAACATGTAGCAGAATACATTTTGGCTTAAATTTATGACAAAATTTGATTTTATTGGATTTCTTTTAAAAAAGAAAGGAGAAAATATTGTTTTTTTTCAAAATTTCCGCTATGTTTTCGCTTATATCGCAAAAAATAAAAAACGGAGTCGCGAATAAATACCACCAAACTAAAGCTCTATTTGTGCGAACAAAATGATAAAAAATTCATTTGGTTACAGCATTGCATGACCGCTCAATTGTCACTGAAAGTGCGCGAGCGCTGAAAGCTGAAAATTGGTCTGGGCAGGAAGGGTGTTTAAGTGCACAGTAGGCAAGTGGTTAAGATCATATAAACTCAAAGTAATAGTGCAGTGTGTACTGGATTCTGAAACATACGGTTTTGCCAGGGGTCAAGTCCTGGGGAAAAAAGTGTGGGAACTCCCACCCAAGATTTACTCACCCACCAAAAAAAATAAAAAAATGATACACTCATATGCACGAACGCTTCAAAAGTGGTATTTTTTATCCAATTTTCGTATTGTGTGTATGAAGCTTAACTGTTAGTACATAAAAAAAAAAAAATCCTCAATAAACATAAATACGGTAATTCTCTGAATAATCAGCATTCATTCAATTGCACTTCCATGCAAATGTGAACATCATGTTCTGATCTTTATTGGGGAATTTTATTTTGTATATAGAGTGTTTATGTGGTGAGTTTACACTTTTCATAGAACAGAGTTTGGATAACACAGGGTTAAACGGAAAGGTCATAAATTAACTGCACATTATCTGGACAGAATGCTTGGGGAGATAGTGATGTGTTCCTGCTTAGGAGATGTATGTTAGCTTGGGGGGGGGGGGGCTGCAAACTCTGCAGGGCTCCAACACACACTCGCTGCTATTTTAACCCTTCACATATTTCCACATAAACTTCCCTCCTGGCATTAAACATTGCCAGGTATTGTGCTCAGCTTACCACCACAAACTGATGTTCCTCCCTCAGCTCACCTCTCTCCCTGCATGTCCTGTGAGCAGAATAGCTATGCTCCTCCTCTGGGTTCTCTCATCATATGGCACTGAAGATAGAGGAGGGGGGGGGGATTCAACGGGACACACAGAGCAAGTAGGCAGGAGACTGGGGGGGGGGTGAGGAGACAGAAAATCAGGAGGGGCCAGCGGGGAGGAGGGCATCACGAGAGGTCTGACTAAATACAATCTCTTAGCAGCAGGGACCTGATCTACCTGTCAGCTAGCTGTGATTGACAGGTAGATCGAAGCAGAAGCTGTCATGGGGCCCCCTACTGGCAATGCCTGAATGGTCAGTTGTGCGGCACTTACTATTGCAAGCTGTGTCGGCAGCTGCTGGTGTAGCACCTGCCACACAGCTTGCATACTTTAAAGTCTTGCAGGACACGGCTGCTAACGAGAACTGAGTTCCTGCTGTGGAAAAAGTACAGGTACTCCGTTCCCATGCATTCCTGCAAGACTTGAGCCCTGGGTATAGCATCATATATCTCTTTGATACCTCTGGGTATATTTTAATGGCTTTGATATTTTACTGACTCTCTTTTTTATACATCAAATATATGAAATCAATTTGGCACACTTTTCTTCATGTCTTTGTGGTTGATTAAAACAACAAAGAGGTAGATTTTGGCTGCACCAAATTGCTAACAAAAAAAGAGCTCTGTTTAAATATCTATTTTAAGGTATAATCATACACAGTCGTATAACTCTAGAGATATGTTTTTTCAAACTAGTCAGCCAATAATAAGCCCATGTGAGTACCAGAGGCTTGTATATTTGAAGCATAACTATGTGAGATTAGTATCAGAGCTAATCAGAGTAGCTTACTAGCTTAATAAGAGAAGTAAAGTGTAGTTCCTTGAACAGTATAGGCCAGCATTTATGTCTTTTGGCAAGTATTTTATGAGAACAGGAAACTGCTTGAGCCATTACTAGCTACCATCTGCCATATATCCTGGTGCCTATTTTAGCAACAGCCGAATGATTTAATATAAAAAAAGGCTTCTAACAGATACTGTATGCCTTTTGTACTTTTGCCTTATGCTTGCTGTTTAAAATTGCACAAGCTAGAACAAAGGTCAACAACATTTTCCACATTAAGTGTTCCGTTCATAAGCACTAGACAACTGGTGAACCAGTGAACAATAGCATGTTGTGGTCTTAATTTGCTTTCAGTTTTTTCACTCATGTTTGTACTGATAATGGCAAACTAAACTCATTAATTATTAAATAATAATTAACCACTTCAGCCAGAAGATTTAGTTGCTCAATGACAACTTTTTACAATTTGGCACTGCGCTGCTTTAACTGGTAATTGGGCATTAAAGCAGCGCAATGTTGTACCCAAACGAAATTTGGGTCCTCTTTTTCCCACAAATAGAGCTTTCTTTTGATGGTATTTGATTGCCTCACAATTTTTTTTTTCTTGCGATATAAACAGAAAAAGACAGAAGATTTTGAAAGAAAATTATATTTTCTACTTTTTGTTATTAAAAATAATACAATAAACTAAATTTTAGTCATACATTTAGGCCAACATGTATTCATCCACAAGTCTTTGGTTAAAAAAAAATTTCAATAAGCGTATATTTATTGGTTTGCACAAAAGTTATAGCGTCTACAAACTAAGGTACATTTTCTGGAATTTACGCAGCTTTTAGTTTATGACTGCCTATCTCATTTCTTGAGGTGCTAAAATGTCAGGGCAGTACAAACCCCCCCCCCCCAAATGACCCCATTTTGGAAAGTAGACACCCCAAGGAAATAGCTGAGAGCCATGTTGAGCCCATAAAATATATATATTGTTTTAAAAAGTGATTGAAAAATTACAAAAAAAATAAAAAATACACAAAGTTGTCAATAAATGATATATTGCTCAAACATGCCATGGGCATATGTGAAATTACACCCCAAAATACATTCTGCTGCTTCTACTGAGTACGGGGATACCACATGTGTGAGACTTTTTGGGAGCCTAGTCAGGACCCCAAAAAACAAGCACAGCCTTCGGGATTACAAAGGGTGTACATTTTTTATTTTACTCCCTATTGAAGGCCATAAAATGCCAAGATAGCACAACCCCCCCCCCCCCCCCCTATGACCCCATTATGGAAAGTAGACACCCCAAGTTATTTGCAGAGAGGAATATTTTATATTTTGTCGCTTGCAGGAAAATGACAAACTTTTTTTTTGCACAAAGCCATGGGCATGTGTGGAATTACACCCCAAAATACATTCTTCTGCTTCTCCTGAGTACAGGGATACCACATGTGTGAGGCTTTTTGGGAGTCTAGCCGTGTACTGGACCCCGAAAACCAAGCACCGCCTTCAGGCTTTCTAAGGGTGTAAAATGATGATTTTACTTCCTCACTAGTTTTGAAGGCCATGAAATATCAATAGCACAACCCCCCCCCAAATAACCAAATTTTGGAAAGAGGACACTTTAAGCTATTTGCTGAGCATATTGGCATATTGAGTCCATGGAATATTTTATATTTTGCCACAAGTTTTGGGAAATTTTTTTATTTTTATTTTTTATTTTAGTTGTTGCACAAAATTGTCACAAATTGATATATTGTTCAAACATGGCATGGTTATATGTGGAATTACACCCCAAAATACATTCTGCTGCTTATGCTGAGTATGGAGGTTTTTGGCAGTCTATGTACAGGACCCGAAAACCAAGCACCACCTTCATGCTTTCTAAGGGTGTACATTTTTGATTTCACTCCTCACTGCCTATCACAGTTTCGTAGGCCATGAAATGCCCAGATAGCACAAACCCCCCCCCCCCCCCAAAAATGACCCCATTTTGGAAAGTAGACACCCCAAGCTATTTGCTGAGTGGCATGTTGAATATTTTACAAAACACTTTTTTTTTTTTATTTTAATGCACTAAAATACACTATATTGCCCAAATGTTTGATGAAATAAAAAAGATGATCTTATGCCGAGTACATGGATACCAAACACGACATGCTTTAAAATTGTGCAGCGGCGACAAACTACATACATTTTTAAAAACCTTTAAAATCCTTTACAGGTTACCACTTTAGATTTACAGAGGAGGTCTACTGCTAAAATTACCGACCTTCGCGGTGATACCTCACATGCATTATGCAATTGCTGTTTACATCTTCGCCTTTGCATGTGAGCACGGGCGGACAGGGGTGCTTTTTTTTGCTTTTTTTTTAGACAGTTTTTTATCATTTTTATTGTTATCTCAGGGAATGTAAATATCCCCTATGATAGCAATCGGTAGTGACAGGTATTCTTTTTTTGAAAAAATTGGGGTCTATCAGACCCTAGATCTCTCATCCGCCCTCAAAGCATCTGACCACACCAAGATCGGTGTGATATAATTTTTTCCCAATTTCCCAATGGTGCTGTTTATATCCGGCGAAACATAGCTTCCGGTTTCTTAGGCCATAGAGAGGATTGGAGCCATTCTGGTCTCCGATCAGCTCTATGGTCAGCTGGCGGAACCACAGGCTGCATTCTCGGGTTCCCTGTTGGGACAGGAAAGCCAGAGAAAACCATGGAAGATGGTGGGAGGGGGGCATTTCCTCCCACTGCTTGTAAAAGCAGTCTAGAGGCCAAGTAGCCGCTAGGATTGCTTTTACATGAAAGCCAACCGCTGGCTGAAAAGAGTGATACCAAGATGATATCTAAACCTGCAGGCATCATTCTGGTATAACCACTCAAAGTCCAGCAACATACCAGTACGTTGCTGGTCCTTGTTGGGCATATATTGTAATGTTCTTTTTTTCATGCAGCCTGTGGGCTGAACAAAAAAAGAGATTGATCGGTGGGTATGCCCACCATTATAATACTGCCCTACATCCACCCACTTCTAATGATGGGCATACACACACCATTTTTTTTTAACTGTGGTGGTGAAATCACCTCCTACATCGCTGGAGTTGCTGATTTATGTATCGTCAGCAAACGCTGTTGCTGTCAAGATAAATAAATCAGTGCTGCTAAGCAAATGATGGTTAATAATAAAACAAAGTAACATTACAGTATAACAGTAATGCCCTGTACACACGATCGGACTATAGAGTCCGCCGGACAATCTGCCCATGTGTGGGCTCCGGCGGACTTTTTCTTCCCAAAAGTCTGGCGGACTTAGTAAGAAGTTTTGACTCAAAATTGTTCGCCGTAGGAATTTGGACTGTCATATCTGCGTGAAGGGAGGACAGAACAAAAACATTCTGTGAATCCCTCCACTTCACTGCTAACAAATTATAAAATTTGAACCATGTTCTCTCCCCTGTCTAAGTCAGGACTCTACAAGCCATTGGGGGAAGCCCTGGCAATTAGTTCGCCCGGTGCCACATGTGCCAATTCCACAATCAAAAAGGTGACTAAAAAGTGGCACCCTTGTGTAATAATTGTCCACGTACAAGTGGTACCCCTTTCCGAATAAGGGTGACACCATGTCCCACACAATCTCACCAGTGCTCCCTATGTAGTCTGGGCAGTTCTCTGGCTCCACATGACTATCTCTTCCCTCGTAAATCATAAAACTATATGTATAGCCTGTTGCCCTGTCACAGAGCTTATACATCTTGACCCCATATCTGGCATGCTTGCTGGGAAGATACTGTTTGATAGACAAGCGGGCAGATAACCTAATCAGGACTCATCAACTCAGACAACTTGATCAGGAGTAAACAAGGCTGTAAACTGCTGGTTGAAGTGGTTTACGAGGAGCCGAATTTTGTGGAGCTGATCGTAGTCCAGGGTCACCCCGAGGATGACAGAGTTCATTGTCATTGAAAATGCATGAACCACAAGATCTACTCGTATCGTGTCCTGGTCATGGAGGCAGAGAACACGGGCATATGATGAATTGGGTCAGTGGACCAATATGACCGCAACTCACTCTTTTTAGTTATGCCCATGAAGAGGGATAGGCCCAGTAAGGTCTTAAATTTGTAAACTGTAATAGGTTTCCAATCTCTGGCAAGGGTCAACTGGGGATTAGCTGTGATGAATTGACCAGCATACAAATTGCTTTGGTCCACAATAGATCTATAGAGATATTCCATGAAAAAAAGCGAATAAAAATCAAGTGACGTAAAATCAACTGTTTCCACCTGAATTCCGGGTTGGCCAGTGAATGCGGGTATGGGTGCTGCAGAAGTGGTGGGCTCCCAATTCGGATTGGCAAATGCAGCAGGAGGGGCACTATGGACTAGACGGGCCTGTGTTTGTCTTCTTCTTGGTGGCTGTGGGATACTAGTTGTGCTAGCCACCTCACCAGCTTGAACTGCCCTTTGGGACTCGCCACGTGTTACTGCAGTGCTGGATGTACAACCAGGATGTACTAGGCCGCTGGTTCTTGCCAGTTCACCAGAAGGATAAGCGGCACTAGTAATGGTTCTCAGCTCCATACGAGAGCCCTGCGGTTCTTGCACCTCAACAACAGCAGAAGAACGGGGTCGGGTACACCTGATCTTGGCAGGGACTACTCTTTCTTTGTCAGAGCTATCTGTCAGGGTGCTGCTGCTGTCTACTGGTTCATATTCTGAGCCAAAATCGGACAGATGGGTGACTTCCTCTCATCTGTCAGGCTCAGAAACGTGTAGGCCTCTTCACCAGTACCTTCGATTAGACATTTTGGCTTCTAAATTTACTGGTACACTAGTGAGACTCAAAGGAAAAAAGAGCACCTGACTGTCAGTGACTGCTTCAAACGCTACCAAAAAAACTGTTAGGGTTCGCAGGGATAAGGCCTGAATCTGTGAATGCTGAAGTTAAGTGTTTTGTGTTTTGTAAGTGACAGTGATCAATTGATACTGCACTTGGGTGGGCTGGGCGGAGGGGCTAAATGCAGTTGCTAGCAGGTATCTGGGCTGATCCCACTAACGCTGCGTTTTTGGGAACGCTAAACTACTGGGGATGCTAGAAATACATCTGATCAGATCAGATATTGATCCTTTCAGACACTATACTACTAAGGGAGGTGTATGGTGCATGCGTGGGTGTTAGCGCTACTGGCACTAATCTGACGCTGCCTGGGGCGACGCAGACCCTGACTGACACTAAAACCCAACTGATATTACCTGCCGGGTGATCAGGGGGTTAAAACATTATTTAGGTAATATACGGCGAATGCCCTGGCGCTATAAAAAAAAAACTAGCTAACCAGCATCACCCATGACACTAATACGGTGATCACTGGTGACCGGGGGTGATCAAGGGGTTAAACCTTTTTAGGGGGGTTTAGGGGGGTCCCTAGACCTATCTGGGCTTGCCCTAAAACTGATTATTGTAACAAATGACACCAGTACAGTGTTAAAAAAAAAATATTAACACTGCACTGGGTGACACAGTGACAGGGAGTGAAGGGGTTAACTGGGGGGGGGGGGGGGGGGCGATCAGGGGGTGATCGGGGGGTGACAAGTGTGCCTATGTGTACTGTGTCAGTTTAGTGCTGGTGCAACTTACTCTGAGATGTCTTCTCTCCTCTCTCTGGATTGGAAAAGAGTTCCACGAGGTGAGATGACATAATTTCCCCTGCCTGTGTTTACACTTACACAGTGGAGGATTTAATTCGCCAGAATCGATCACCAGATCCAGGCCAGAAATCATGGGCCTAGAGACTGATTGTTTCTGAAGCAATCCGATCACCGCGGCCGCCGTACAGCTATGACGCTTCGCCCAGCTGAGCCAACCTGCCGCAGTTGGCTTGGCTGGTCCGGAACTGGTTAATGAATTTAACTTGCCTCCACCAGTACAACTATGAGTGCAAAAAAAGTTTACCTGGTGGAAACACAAAATTGCCCCAATGCATGTAAACCAGACCTCAAGTCAACTTCAATGCATGTACTTTAGATCTCAGATCGGCCACAATGTGTGCACATTTTAGACCTCAGATCAGCCTCAATGCATAAACTTTAGAACTGAGATCAGCAACAAGCCCTCTACCAGATCAAGTTATTGCTATAGGCATGCTGCGACATCAGAGAGGTAGGTGGGCCAGGCTTTGTATTAACAGTCTAGTGATTTGTCATATACCATATCTCACAAAAGTGAGTACACCCCTCACATTTTTGTAAATATTTTATGATATCTTTTCATGAGACAACACTGAAGAACTGACACTATGCTACAATGTAAAATAGTGAGTGTGCAGCTTGTATAACAGTGTACATTTGCTGTCCCCTCAAAATAACTCAACAAACAGCCATTAATGTCTAAACCACTGGCAACAAAAGTGAGTACACCCCTAAGTGAAAATGTCCAAATTGGGCCCAAAGTGTCAATATTTTGTGTGGCCACCATTATTTTCCAGCACTGGCAGCTGGTGGATGTTACAGACCTTGTGCTCCTCCATCTTCTATTTGAGGATGCCCCACAGATGCTCAATAGGGTTTAGGTCTGGAGACATGCTTGGCCAGTCCATCACCTTTACCCTCAGCTTCTTTAGCAAGGCAGTGGTCGTCTTGGAGGTGTGTTTGGGGTCGTTATGTTGGAATATTGCCCTGTGGCCCAGTCTCCAAAGGGAGGGGATCATGCACTGCTTCAGTATGTTACAGTACATGTTGGCATTCATGGTTCATTCAATGAACTGTAGCTCCCCAGTTCCGGCAGCACTCATGCAGCCCCAGATCATGACACTCCCACCACCATGCTTGAATGTAGGCAAGACACACTTGTCTTTGTACTCCTCACCTGTTTGCTGCCCCACACACGCTTGACACCATCTGAACCAAATGAGTTTATCTTGGTCTCATCAGACCACAGAACATGATTCCAGTAATCCATGTCCTTAGTCTGCTTACCTTCCGCAAACTGCAGGCTTTCTTGTGCATCATCTTTAGAAAAGGCTTCCTTCTGGGATGACAGACATGCAAACCAATTTGATGCAGAGTGCGGCTTATGGTCTGAGCACTGACAAGCAGACCTTCCATCCCTTCAACCTTTGCAGCAATGCAGGCAGCACTCATACATATATTTCCCAAAGACAACCTCTGGATATGACACTGAGCATGTGCACTCAATTTCTTTGGTCAACCATGGCAAGGGCTGTTCGGAGTGGAACCTGTCCTGTTAAACCACTGTATGGTCTTGGCCACCATGCTGAAGCTCAGTTTCAGGGTCTTGGCAATCTTCTTTTAGCCTAGGCCATCTTTATGTAGAGCAACAATTCTTTTTTCTTTTCTTTGTATTTTGCCATGAGGTGCCAACTTACAGTGACCAGTATGCGAGAGTGAGAGCGATAACACCAAATCTAAACACACCTGCTCCCCATTCACACCTGAGACCTTGTAACACTAACAAGTCACATGACACCGGGGAGCGAAAATGGTTAATTTGGTCCAGTTTGGACCTTTTCACTTAGGGGTGTACTCACTTTTGTTGCCAGTGGTTTAGACATTAATGGCTTGTTTTGAGGGAACAGCAAATTTGCACTGTTATACAAGCTGTACTCTCACTACTTTACATTGTAGCAAAGTCTAATTTCTTCAGTGTTGTCACATTAAAAGATATAATAAAATATTTACAAAAATGTGAGGGGTGTACTCACTTTTGTGAGATACTGTACATGGCAGTACAAACAGCATAGGGCCTGTGTGCGGGGGAAGGGGGGCAAGGGGGGGAGTTGCAAACACCTGAGCTAGAATATTATTCCGTGTTTAACAATTAATAAATTGTGTTTAAAGCTAAATTTGCTAATCATGAAATGGCAGTGATGTGTAACACAGTGTAACACAGGTACAGTATAAGAATATAACTTTTTTGTTGGTAATAAAATTATTATTTTACTTTTGACCACAATGCCTCAAAAATCAATTTTTTTTTAGATGTAGTGACATTGTATCAGATAGTTTGACAAGGTATCAGTATATCATGAGGTTTAACTACTTAAGGACCGGGAGGATTTTACCCCTTAATGCTTAATGACCAGGCCATTTTTTGCTATACGGCACTGCGTCGCTTTAACTGACAATTGTGATGCTGTACCCAAACAAAACATTTGTTTTTTCCCACAAATATAGCTTTCTTTTGGTGGTATTTGTTTTTTATTTTTTGCACTATAAACAAAAAAAGAGCGACAATTTTGAAACAAAAGCAATATTTTTTACTTTTTGCTATAATAAATATCCCCCCAAAAAATAAAAAAAAACACATTTCTTCCTCAGTTTAGGCCGATATATATTCTTCTACATATTTTTGGTAAAATAAAAACACAATAAGCGTATATTGATTGGTTTGCGCAAAAGTTATAGCGTCTACAAAATAGGGAGTAGATTTATGGCATTTTTTTTTATTAGTAATGGCGGCGATCAGTGATTTTTATTGGGACTGCGACATTGCAGTGGACAGATCGGACACTTTTGACACATTTTTGGGACCATTGAAGTTTATACAGCGATTAGTGCTTTAAAAATGCACTGATTACTGTGTAAATGTCACAGGTAGGGAAGGGGTTAACACAAGGGAGCAATCAAGTGGTTAAATGTGTTCCGTGCTAGGTGATTCTAACTGTGTGGGGATGTGATTTACTAGAGGAGGAGCCAGATCGCTGCTCCTACTTAGAAGTATGTCTCTCCTCTCCTGACAGAATGGGGATTTGTTTACGCACACACACACACACATCTCCATCTCACTCTCATGATCACGATTGCGCACGGCCGGCGGACATCGCAGCCATGCGCATCTGTCGTGTACAATGACGGCGATTCATGGGAACGTGCTGACCTGCCACAGTATAAAGATGGCAGCTGGTCGGCAAGTGGTTAATGAAAGCCCTTATTCATATAAGGGAATCTCAAACTGTTTAATATTGCAGCCACCTCTGCATTTGCCTTAATAGCACTTAGGAGTTAGTGCCATAGACATAAATATGTTATAAAGCATGATTAACCACTTTCTAACCGCATCATAGCCATAAGACGACTACAGCATGGCTCTCTAGATCCTGGAGGGTGTCTATGAACTACCTTCCAGAACCACGCCACTTGTACACCCCCTGGGGCACGCTTGCGGCACGCTCTGTGATCCTTCGGACACAGCCGATCCCAGCTTGTGGTAAAGGGCCAATCACAGTGGCCCTTTACAACGTGATCAGCTGTATCCAATCACAGCTACAACTGGCAACAGGATTGCCAGTTATCGGTATTGATGCTGTGACAGCACGTGAGGAGAGGAGAGCTGGTAACTGGCGATCCTGACAGGGGACATGCACACAGATAATCAGGGCACTGATCAACCGTACCCTGATTATCAGTGCAGCCCCATCAGTGCCTTTAATGCTGCCCATCAATACTGCCCATCAGTGCCATCAATGCTGCCCATCACTGCTGTCCATTAGTGCCTTCTCATCAGTGCAGCCTAACAGTGTCTAACAGTGCCCATCAGTGCCGCCTATAAATGCTGCCCATCAGTGCAGCCTCATCAGCGCACATTAGTGAAGGAGAAAAATTACTTATTTACATTTTTTTATAACAGAAACTAAAAAAAATGTTTTTGCTTTTTTTTTCATTTTCCATATTTTTTCATTTGTTTAGCAAAAAATAAAAAACCCAGTAGTGAATAAATAACACCAAGCGAACGCTCTATCTGTCCCAAAAAAATGATACAAATTTCATATTGGCACAGTGTTGCACGACTACTCAACTGTCATTCAAAGTGCGGCAGCACTGAAAGCTGAAAATTGGCCTGGTCAGGAAGGGGGTATAAGTGCCCAATTAGCAAGCGGTTAAACCAAAAAACAAAAAAAATATATATTTCAGTTTACTAGTAATAATATGAGGTGTCTGCATTCCTTTTCTTTCTTTGCAGGCTTTTTTCTTTTCTTATGATATTGCCAGTAACCTAATTTCTTACCTAGGGTGGAGGTACTGGCAGAACCACTGCCATAGCAGCCCTTGCAGTTGGTGGGGGCCATCAGGACAACAGTAATGAGAAGTGTTGGGGGAAAGATCACCTGTTTTGTCAGTCACACTGGGCCACCTGACCCCATCCAAACAACACCAGATTCGACAGCTAACCTGATCAACACTTTCATGTTTCATAGGTGTCATGGCTAACTGCAAGCATTACTCTACAAGTTCAGGTGTGATCTGTCCCCAAAGAAAGGCTTAGGGACTGGAAGAGCTCCCTCTCTATAAAATGCAATGGCTTTTAAATGTTTACCTCTTTGTTAGGACAAACCGTGTTTAAATATAGTTTACAACTGTTGAGATGAGATCTGTTAGCACAGTGCAGAGAGGGTTAATTATGGCAAAGGTAGTTCCCCATAAAAAAGATATGCAATGTTTATTTATGCTATGTTAATGGAAATTTGTAACAAATATAAAGAATGTGTTATCCCAATTTTGCTACAAAACTGAAAATACAGTTAGGCATACACTGGTTAGGCCTATTATCTCTTGGTCTAGCCTTGCTAATAAACATTATCCTATTGCTGGTCAATTGGTACATTGATGTGTCAACTGAAATCTAATAAGTCTTGTAGTAAAATATCTGTATTATTTGCCTCCTGTACATTTTCTCCTTCTGTTGGTCAGTTTTATACAGCGATATCACATTATTTCATTTTCAAATTTATAAACTTTACTCTAAATTGAAGTTTGATAGAAATTGGCAAGAAGCAAAACAGTTTTACATCAGTAAGAACAGGGGCACCCTTATCAAACTGTTTGTCAAATTATATCTGTCGGTCAAAGTGAGCCTATTATTGATTGATAAAAAAGAAAACACGTGTCCATGCAAAAAAGCCTTTCTTTTAAACTGTGGGAGGAAGTGAAGGGAATTTTCCCCAATGATATACAGACACCAAAACCATTCCCTACTCTACCTAAAATGTCCTTCCTTAGAGAGTTGATCTGATATAGATTTTGTGGGCTACCACATACCATTATCTTTCAGATAAGGATCCCCATAAAATCTGTACTACATCTACAAGTGCCTGCTATGGATTTTGGCACACCATTTTTATTCTTTTGCATGCAGGTTCCCCTTTAAATCTAAACCAAATCCAAAGGGTACTGCTTTTAGGGGGGGGGGGGGTGATATAAAGAAAAAAAGTAATAATTTACTTTTCCCAGCTGCCCTTTTTACAAAATAAAAACAAAAAACACAGCATTGGGACCCCCAACATACCAAACACTCAGGATGTTCTGTTATAGCATATCTTCAGCACTACAAAACTATCCTGCAGAAGATGTGGCCTGTCAAGAGACTATGGAAAAATTGGTGTATATCTCGCTGACATGCAAAACGTAAAGCAAATATCAGCCAGCACGACACTAAGACGAATGTAAACCAAGGAATACGTGAAGAATAACATTTTGTTCAGCGCTCAAAAATTTATGAAACTTCCTATATATATATATATATATATATATATATATATATATATAGATAGATAGATAGATAGATAGATAGATAGATAGATAGATAGATAGATAGATAGATAGATAAAATCTAATGTATAATGTGAAATGACCACAAAATAAAACAGTAAAAAAGTGATGTGAAATTCACACCCAAACTAAAGTCCGTGTTCCAGCATAGAGAGGTTTTTAAACCGTGAATACAACAGTCCATGGATAACCAGTGAGAAAACGATATATCCAGAAAGAGGATTCCACGTGCCGTCAGTGTTGGAGTAAAGACACAGACAATGAAACCACCACCGGTTAGTGAGGAGGCTTACCGGAGTATGAAGACTCAAATGGGCATAAGCTCAATAATCAATAATTGGCTTTGGAGAAGTGTTTGTTTCCTGGTTCAAATGATATAGAGGGGTCGGCTGAATCTCCACTACTTTTGAGCTAGGCAGCGGTACTAGACAAGGGTGCCCATTGGCACTGTTTCTATTTGCCATTGTAAATATCACTGAACCTTGTCCCTGATTACTTCAGATGTGACAAAACACATTGGATGGAGTTACAGTGATCCTGGATTAAGTGAGTGGTGTTACTACCACAGATTTGGGCTTTCTCTCCTTCTAGACAACACTGCATCATGTTGTGGCTTATAGTAATAAGAAGTAATGAGCAGTGCTTATACTTGTTTGCCAAAGATGCGAGTGTATTTTATACTTTAATAAAGAATTGTATTATGGTAGTGAGCACTATGATTTGCCTTTTATTTTGAGTGCATAAGACAAAGATTCTATGGATGGTATGGTCATTGTGATGAGGAGGTCAAGCTGGGTTATGTGGATCTTCTGAGTAGCATCTTGGGTGACACATACAGGCTGAATTTGATTCTTGGCTTTCTCCAGGTGGTTACACTGGGTCCTTGTGTGTGACATATACTGTATTCAATTTTGGCCTTTGTAGTAAAGGTCAGAAGTGGAGGTGGATGTCTGCCCTAAGGGAATGGTAGGGGCTTTTTTTGGAGGGGGGGGGGGGGCTTTTGATGCACATTAGTTAAATAATATGTTTGTTTTCTTTGGATGATGTTTTGAAATAATATACATGTATGTGCAATGATATGTTTTATATTATTTTTACAGTACACTTTATATCGTAATTGGTACATGCAGTGATTTAGCAGCAATGAGATTTGAGATCTAGTGCAGCATGTGGTTGGAACATTTTGTATTTATATATATTTTGACTGCTTGCAGCTTTCATTTATTGTTGCTCTAATTTTATTGCTTTTCAAGTATTTGTATAATGTGTTCATTTTAAGTTTTTGAATGTAGACTATGCAATGTTTTATTTTCCCTCAGTTACAATAATGTGGCTGCCTACGTGCCTTAAAATCTCCCGAGTGAAATTAATATAAAAGATAAAATATCAGATAAACTGGAAAGAGAAATAAAATTCTTTATGATATTGAACTAATCTTGTTGCTTTTGAACAGTGTGTTCTATGTGCAGAACTTTTATTATTAGATTGACTTAAATAACTTATGAAACATGTCAAAGTAAGAATATGTTGTACCAGCAAAATGGGTCTGCTTTTAAATGTGCACCTATTATTATTGGAGTTTTACACTCATGCACTTTACTGCTTTTCTATAGTTCTAGCTGTAGCTGTTAATGGCAAAACATTGGGTAAGCACCATTAGCTATGGACATTTTCATTGAGTGGTAACAATAAAATTTGATGCAGCAATTACAGGTCAGCAAGTGTATGGTTAGTAATTCTGCAAATCAGGGTTCTTGGGCATTTATATATTCACAACAGATAAAAC
This sequence comes from Lithobates sylvaticus, assembly GCA_028564925.1. Taxonomy (NCBI): domain Eukaryota; kingdom Metazoa; phylum Chordata; class Amphibia; order Anura; family Ranidae; genus Lithobates; species Lithobates sylvaticus. Next base: position 363,170,132 of record CM053029.1, on the reverse strand, counting down.
AAACCTTTAAACAGACTGTCAGCAACAAATTTTACAAAGGAAAGCATTCAGCAAAGGCAATATTGAAACATTCACATGACAGTCTGATAAACACAGAGTAATGTGTACCAAATGCTTTCTGTATAATGCCAGGTTAAATAGCCTATTACAGTATAAAGCATGTAGATGGTTTGATATTGTTGCATTGTGGTGTTACTGTTTGAACAATTAACATAAATAATGGCTGTATTTTTAATGTAAAAAAATCTGGACCATTTTAATTAGAACATTGGTCTCCCATTAAAAAATAGGTGTTGCAATAATTAAGTGTAAGTGCATCTGCACTTACTACTTTCTCTTAGTCCCTATGCAAAGTCTCATAAATACTTGTTGATCTTGCTAGTGAATTCTACCTTAAGCAGCTTCCTATGATGGGGGGCAATGCTGCTGCACTGCTTCTAAATTAAAAGCAGCATTGTCTCTCCTGTATGCTATGTCAGCTTGCACTACAGTGAGATGAGATTTTGCAGGGAGTGTGGCTATCAGCATGGGCATCCGCAGGTAGGGTGTGGCTATCAGCATGGGCATCCGCAGGTAGGGGCAAGGGGGTCAAGTGCCCCCCCCGGAATCAGGGATCGGATCTTAAATTCAGCACAGTTGCGTCAATATCAGGGTGCCGCCAGCCCACACCCGGTGCCACCCGCCAGTGGTGACACCATTAAGGTCAGTCCAGCAGAGAACTTGGCAGTTCTGTGACAGGAGAAAGGCGAGCTGCGGGCTATCAGAGGTTTCCCCGATCGCCACCCTATTCTCCTGTCAGGAAGAAGAGATGGTTTCACCAGGTTCCCCACCCTGCTTCCTGGCCGCTCCGTTCCTTCCCTATTGGCCATAACTGAGGACCAATCAAAGGAGACTAGGAGAGGAGAGCATCATGGGACATGTAGTCCCAAAGATTGGTGGCCCCATTTTCCACAGGGAGGAGGCTACAGCTCAATCAAGACAGAGATTGAGATACTGCAGCCTGGGAAAAAGCTGAGGGAGAGAGTTCTACAGGACAAAGAATGAGGAGTGTGCTGGGCAGAAGCCAGAGAGAGAGCCATGCTGCCCAGCGCCACCAGAGAGAGAGCCGCGGTGCCCAGCGCCACCAGAGAGAGAGCCACGCTGCCCAGTGCCACCAGAGAGAGAATCACGCTGCCCAGCGCCACCAGAGAGAGCCATGCTGCCCAGCACCACCAGAGAGAGAAAGAATGAGTCACTGCCAGGGTACAGACATGCTACACTACTGACCAGAGTCGCTCCCGGGAAACCCAGAGTGAGCGATTGTCCAGGCGGAGGGATCACTGCTGTAGTTTTGCTGGGTCTGGTAAGAGGGCCTGTTGGCCATTATCCATTACTTAACCTAGGGACTGTACTACGTCTGCAGTCTCTGACCATTAAAATGTGATAATGACATTGTCGAAAAGGGGCGGTGCATAGGTGACCCTAAAATGATGCCCCCCTCTGAAAAAAGTTCTGCGGACGCCCATGGCTATCAGCAGTAATTTGTAACCATGTAGATCAGTGGTCATCAACCCTGTCCTCAGGGCCCACTAACAGGCCAGGTTTACAAGATAACTGAAATACATCACAAATACAATTTGCTGCTCAGTGATTGCAGTATTCTACTCTGCATCTCCCCAAGGTAATACATAAAACCTGGCCTGTTTGTGGGTCCTGAGGACAGGGTTGATGACCACTGATGTAGATGATCAGTTAACAGGTAGCCTGACCAATACTTTCTGGATTGGCAGAAGTAACTGTGCTGCTGATAACACTCCCACTCTGTGCTGCAATGTCTGTGCTTTGTCAGTTCACTCTGCAGCTGCTGTTCCCAAGATCATTAACCCTGTTCTCTGAGAACACTATTTCAAGATGTATTGTAAGGGCTCATGCACACTGCATCTCAAAGAAGCTCAAAGAAGCTGCTCCTACAGGCTTTTGAGCTTTTTTGAGCACTCATTTTTTTTCTGCCTGGAAACAACCCTCCGTGTTAGCCAATGTGTCCATGCACATTATGGCTTTTCAGGAGTTTACAGGCATATGAGCTTACAGAACCAAAAATAAAATAAAAAAAAAGAATGTGGAAAAAGTGTCACCAAATAGTAAAAAATAATACATTTCTCAGTGACAGCTGCACTCACAAAATGTCCACATAAACATTATACATATTTATATTACTGAAAAACTTGTTGCGTTAGCAATATACAGTGCATAGATTCATAACAATTAATCAATCAAGTAAAACATGCATATACATTGGGTTTGATTTCCTAAAGGCAAATCCACTTTGCACTACAAGTGCACTGCAAGTACACTTGAGAGTGCACTTGTAAGTGCAGTCGCTGTAGATCGCTGTAGATCTGAGGGGAAGCTCTGAAATGAGGGGAAGCTGTGCTGATTTTATCATCCAATCATGTGCAAAATAAAATGCTGTTTCTTTTATTTTCCTTGTATATCCCCCTCAGATCTACAATGACTGCACTTCCAGGTGTAGTGCAAAGTGGATTTGCCTTTAGTAAATAACCCCCAGTATCTCAAACTGAGTACACCCCTCACATTTTTGTAAATATTTTATTATATCTTTTCATGTGACAGTGAAGAAATTACACTTTGCTACAATGTAAAGTAGGGAGTGTATAGCTTGTATAACAGTGTAAATTTGCTGTCCCCTCAAAATAACTCAACACACAGCCATTAATGTCTAAACCGCTGGCAACAAAAGTGAGTACACCCCTAAGTAAAAATGTCCAAATTGGGCCCAAAGTGTCAATATTTTGTGTGGCCACCATTATTTTCCAGCACTGCCTTAACCCTCTTGGGCATGGAGTTCACCAGAGCTTCACAGGTTGCCACTGAAGTGCTCTTCCACACCTCCATGACGACATCACAGAGCTGGTGAATGTTAGCGACCTTGTGCTCCTTCACCTTCCATTTTCAGGATGCCCCACAGATGCTCAATAGGATTTAGGTCTGGAGACATACTTGGCCAGTCCATCACCTTTACCCTCAGCTTCTTTAGCAATGCAGTGGTTGTATTGGAGGTGTGTTTGGGGTCCTTATCATGTTGGAATACTGCCCTGCGATCCAGTCTCTGAAGGGAGGGAATCATGCTCTGCTTCAGTATGTCACAGTACATGTTGGCATTTATGATTCCCTCAATGAACTGGAGCTCCCCAGTGCCGGCAGCACTCATGCAGCTCCAGACCATGACACTCCCACCACCATGCTTGACTGTAGGTAAGACACATTTGTCTTTGTACTCCTCACTTGGTTGCCGCCGAAAACGCTTGACACCATCTGAACCAAATACGTTTATCTTGGTCTCATCAGACCACAGGACATGGTTCCAGTAATCCATGTCCTTAGTCTGCTTTTCTTCAGCAAACTGTTTGCGGGCTTCCTTGTGCATCATCTTTAGAAGAGGCTTCCTTCTGGGACAACAGTCATGCAGATGAATTTGATGCAGTGTGCGGCGTATGGTCTGAGCACTGACAGGCTGACCCCCCACCCTTTCAACAATGCTGGCAGCATTCATACGTCTATTTCCCAAAGACAACCTCCGGATATGATGCTGAGCACGTGCACTCAACTATTTTGGTCGATCATGCTGTTGAGCGCTGTGTTAGTTCATTGATACTCCCACATTAATTTTAATGTGTAACTGCTTAGCCGTACGATGTATGGGCAGACAGCTTACACACAGAGTCTGCAAGAGCCCTGTATAGCACCCATCGTGGGTGCAATGCTTTCCAGGCTCCCAGCAAAGAAAAAACAAATGCACATTTTGTTACCTGCATTTATTATTTTTATAAAAAGGTGAACTTATCCTTTAAAGTACAACAAACAGCAAAACTTTTGGATAAGGGAGGGTTAACACATGTCATTTTTTTTTGCATTTATATTCCATCAAGGAGATTTACCTTAATTTCCTGTACCATAGTTAAAACAAGGAATAGGAAATCCCTCCAAAGTAAGGGAAACCCTTGGTTGTCACCAGAGTCACCAGAACTAGCATCCCTATTGGCCGATGTCCCCTCTATTCCTGTTTTGATGACAACCCAATATTTAATTAAAATGTATACGATATAAGAAAATTGTAAAGCACAGAGAAATTAATTAACATTCAAAAAGGGGGGTTAGGGAAAATACCAGGATGAGAAGAGTTGATTAGTATATGTTAAAAAATTTATAAGAGTACATCGTAAATGTAAATGGTATCTATCAAAGTTTGGAGAAAATAAACATTTAATCCAGTGGGACCTTTTTTTCTTAAACTTGTGGGAATTGTGACAACCCAAAATTTTTGATTTTCTTTCACATTCAGTCTCCGTGAATCTCCCTAATGGGGACACAGACAGCAATAAAAACCTGACACGTGTTTCTGTTTCAATAGTTTTTATTGTATTAGTAAAATAAAGAAGGAAATCATTTAGTAGAACACCGAACAATCTTTGCACACTTCCAGCAGATAACAAACAAAACGTACAAATACAAGGCTTAATAGGAACTGGTGAAGACCAAACACATAGGTAAGGTGTGCCTTGAGGCCCCCTAACACGCATAAACTAGTAACTAGGGAGGGACAGTGACTGATTATAAACTAAAAATAAGGCGTAAAAACATCAAACTCCATGAGATAGCCTTCCGGCTAACCACCTGATGAAGCATACATATGCAAAATAACATGGTCATGAGTGCACAACATTACTAAGACATAACCAGAATAAGTTGATGCCTCTTACTCATATTGTGCGATATTTAAGGCAATTACAGTTAACAGACATTACAACTGTCCCCTGTGAGGGACCATATTCCCAAAATTATACCCAAGAGTGTCTGGGTTATAATAAAGAAAGGGGAGAAGCAAGAGAACTGTGAACGCACAATGCCAAGGTTGGCAAAAGACAAAGAAGAGTAAGGAAAAGAAGGAAACGGAATAAAAGAAAGGAAAATCCATCCGGGAACCCTCTGTCGGTCGTCTAGATAAGCAGCTAAGCAGTGCTGAAGACCGTGTTTATCAAAAAGGGGTTGTTTGTCACATAGAACACTCACTATATCTTCTTTCAGCATGATCCATGTAAGTTTGAATTTCATTAATGTTATATCTATAACAGGGCTTTTCCATGCTGTGGCAATGGCAATTTTGTCCGCTATGAACATAAAATGTATTAATATCTGGGTATGTCGAGAAACGTTTTCCACTGGTCTGTTCAGTAGGGTGACACTAGCATCCTTGACTATGTTAACCATTGTGGCCCTCATCCAAAAGCGGCGAATATGTGCAGTGGTGTGCCCAGCTGACCACAGCCCCTGAAGCAGGAGGCTGAGATTCCCGGATACATTTTAGACAGGCGATCAGGCACTAAGTACCACCTGGCCTGCACTTTGTATCCTGCCTCAATCAGGGCAACATTAATGATACCTTTGTGGGTTTGCGAGCTCCATTTGCGCCAGTCCTCCACCTCAGGGGCTATGCCCAGATTCCTCTCCCACGCCACCTGGTACGTCAAGCTAGTCGGGGGAATTGGTGAACACTGACACATGTTTCATTCCCTCTCTACCTTATCCTAAAAAAAAAAAAATAGAAGTTTTGCCTTTCGTTTACTTTAAAATTAAAATTTGTGGCCATTTGAAGGAGCTGGGGGCTGCATATGCGAACACCAAACCTCTGCAGAATAACCATCACTTGTGTAGTGAAATAAGTAAAATATGGAGAATTGGTTGCTTTGGTTGCTCCTCGTTGCTCTTTGCTTTCTTACTATTACTTAAAAATGTAGGATTTCTATAGTATAAGTTTTGGTCACCTGTCTGTTAACACATAAGTTTAATTTGCCATCATTTGTGGACAATAATTAGGATTTAATGTCTGCTTTGGATTATTTTATTTTAAAGCTCAAGTTTTAATTTCTCTTTTTACATTTAAATTGAAGGCATTTGCCTTTACCTATAAAGCTGTAACAAGCAAAACATGCAACAACATACATATTTTGCAGTTATTTATTGCCCTAAATCTTGCTGAAGTGTTCCAGAAACTCTGATGAAATCTCTTATCCTATTTTACTTGAAATGTTTTTCAAAGATTTGGGTTAACTCCTACACTCCATCGCGGTACATTTCACAGCTGCAGAAGAAAATGAGTTCAATCTGAAATTCCATCCAGTTTTATCTGGATGTACTTACAACAATAAAAAGAAATAAACAGCGACAAAGATTGAAGTGTCCCAGGTGATACACTCTGTATTAAATACGAAGCAAATTGTGTGCAAGTACATTTGAATAATGAGGCACAAGAAATTACATATCAATCCTGACAACGGATTTCTCTCTTTGCAATGTTTATAGACTTATGATGTGTCAGGAGAACATTATGATAGCTTTTTAATGGGCTCAGTAAAATAACAATTGCTTCAGCGCAAATTCATTTTTGTAAAGGAAAAGTAATAATTAAGTTCAGGTAAGAGCAGTTTTTGCATAGAAACATTGCCTACTAGATAGCTACAAATTAGTCTAAACCTAAATAAATAGAAAATTATCACACAGTGTGTTTGATAATGACAAGAAGTTATAGTATGCGGATAACAAAATAGATTTCAACATGCTTTTTTTAAATAATGGTAAGAAGTCATAATACATAAGGCTTTAACATGCTTTTCAGCAGTGATAATGGCAAAGTGAAGACTAGGTTTGGTCTGGAGGGTTAGCTCTTTCATGGTAGAGACAAATGAGCTAAGGAAAGCATACAATTTAAAGTATGTCATGGTGCCATACTGACTGTTGGCCAAAGTAAAAGGGGGTTGTTTCCAAAGCACGGTCTGTTGCGACACCCCTTTTAACATTTTCTTTGCAGCTGTCAGCATTTGGTGACTTGACAAATCATAGCCAGAAAGGTAATTGGTGCTGGAAAACTTTCCACTGTCAGGAACTGTGATTGCTGGTCTAAACAGGGAGCAGATACCTATATAACACCCTGCATATGTCACTGACTGCAGGTCCCATGGTAATCAATGTCTAAATAGTGAAGCGCCCCCAGTCATTCTCCCCATACTAGCATATGTTTGTACTACAGGTCTAGGGGGGCAAATGTCTTTCAGCTCAGTCCTCTGATCTGACCGTGAAGTGAAACCTGATTGCTTTCTATATGCTATTGTACTTTGAATTTTCTGTTTTATTGAATGAGCCAGTATGAGGTCAACAGTGATTATTCAGAGGGATGGCATAGGAGTCTACATTTTGTAAAGGAACTTGCAAAAGCAAGCATAGTTTTGAATGTTAAAGAGGTCAAAGGAATATAGTATAATGCTGTTATGTGCAACTTAACTTTTTTTTCTATCTACAGTATCTATCTATCTATCTATGTATCTATGTATCTATGTATCTATCTACACTGAGCAAAATTAGAAACGTAACACTTTTGTGTTTGCCCCTATGTATCATGAGCTGAACCAGTGAGAATGCTGACCATGCAAGAACTGGGATGTTTTCAGCTTCCAGGAATTATGTACAGATCCGTGCATTATCATGCTGCAACATGAGGTGATGGTCATGGATGAACGGCACAACAAGGTGCCTCAGGATCTTGTCACAGTATTTCTGTGCATTCAAAATGCCATCAATAAAATGCACCTGTGTTCATTGCCCATAGCATACGCCTGCCCATACCATAACCTCATCGCTACCATAGACCACTCGATCCACAACGTTGACATCAGCAAACCGCTCACTCACACGACACCATACACACTGTCTGCCATCTGCCTGTACCGTGAAAACTGGGATTCATCCATCAAGAGAACACCTCTCCAAAGACGCCATAGAATGTGAGCATTGCCCACTCAAGTTGGTTACGATGACGAACTGCAGTCAGGTCGAGACCCCGATGAGGATGGCGAGCATGCACATGAGCTTCCCTGAGATGGTTTCTGACAGTTTGTACAAAAATTCTTTGGTTATGCAAACCGATAGTTGCAGCAGCTGTCCGAGTGGCTGGTCTCAGACGATCTTGGAGGTGAAGATGCTGGATGTGGAGGTCCTGGGCTGGTGTGGTTACACGTGATCGCGGGTGTGAGGCCGGTTGGATGTACTGCCAAATTCTCTTAAACGCCTTTGGAGATGACATATGGTAGAGTAATGAACATTCAATTCAAGGGCAACAGCTCTGGTGCACATTCCTGCAGTCAGCATGCCAATTGCACGCTCCCTCAAAACCTGCGGAATCTGTGGCATTGTGCTGTGTGATAAAACTGCACCTTTTAGAGTGGCCTTTTATTGTGGCCAGCCTAAGGCCGCGTACACACGAAGGGACAATCCCGCGGGATTATCCTCTGGACTCAAGTCCAGCGGACAATCCCCTCGTGTGTGGGCGTCGGCGGACTTTTTGGCGCCAAAGTCCGGCGGACCAAAGTTTTAAGTTTTGTTTTAAAACTATCCGCTGGACTTGGCAGTCCGGCGGACAATCCCGCCGTTAGTAGGCTAGTCCGCCGGACTTTTTAAATGAACGGACTTGCCGCTCGTCGGCAAGTCCGTTCATTTAGCACGTGACTTCAGGTTACGTAGCTAGCGTAGGCAGTAAATGCCGCCGCGCTAGCTCCGTAAGCTGGCATGGATTTAAAGGGACTCCCCACGCCGAAAAACGGCGTGGGGGTTCCCCCCAAATCCATGTCAGACCCTTATCCGAGCACGCAGCCTGGCAGGCCAGGAAAGGGGTGGGGACGAACGAGCGCCCCCACCTCCTGAGCCGTACCAGGCCGCGTGCCCTCAACATGGGGGGTGCCCTGGGGAAAGGGGGGCCGTGCGGCCCCCCCACCCCAAAGCACCTTGTCCCCATGTTGATGAGGACAAGGGCCTCTTCCCGACAACCCTGGCCGTTGGTTGTCGGGGTCTGCGGGCGGGGGATTATCGGAATCTGGGAGCCCCCTTTAATAAGGGGGCCCCAGATACCGGCCCCCCCACCCTATGTGAATGAGTATGGGGTACGATGTACCCCTACCCATTCACCTAAGGTGTAAAATGTAAAGTACAAAAACACACACACTTTTGAAAAAATATTTTATTGCACTGATCCGGGGGTCTTCTTCCGTCTTGGGGGTCTTCTCGCCGGACTCCTCCGCTCTCTTCTGCTCTTTTACCTAGCTCTTTCACGAGCGGAGGAGTCCGGCTACCTTCTTCGTCGTCGCCGCCGTCGTCTGGGGGTCTCGATCCGCCTTCGGGGGTCTTCCGGGGGTCTCTTCTGTTCTTGCGGCGGTCGTCGTCTTCCGCGCCGCCGGCGCCTTCTGCTTCTTGTTCTTCTTCTTGTTCTTCTTCTTCTTCCGATGTTGACCCGTCGCTGTCTCTGCCCGGAATGCCAGAACCGCGCTGCGCTGGGACTTATATAGGGACATGGGGACAGGGTCACATGCTCATGTCACATGGTGACCCCGCCCCTTTGTGTTGTCACAGTCCCGGAGGATGCTGGGACTGTGACATCGCAAGGGGGCGGGGTCACCATGTGACATGAGCATGTGACCCTGTCCCCATGTCCCTATATAAGTCCCAGCGCAGCGCGGTTCTGGCATTCCGGGCAGAGACAGCGACGGGTCAACATCGGAAGAAGAAGAAGAACAAGAAGAAGAACAAGAAGCAGAAGGCGCCGGCGGCGCGGAAGACGACGACCGCCGCAAGAACAGAAGAGACCCCCGGAAGACCCCCGAAGGAGGATCGAGACCCCAGACGACAGCGGCGACGACGAAGAAGGTAGCCGGACTCCTCCGCTCGTGAAAGAGCTAGGTAAAAGAGCAGAAGAGAGCGGAGGAGTCCGGCGAGAAGACCCCCAAGACGGAAGAAGACCCCCGGAGCAGTGCAATAAAATATTTTTTCAAAAGTGTGTGTGTTTTTGTACTTTACATTTTACACCTTAGGTGAATGGGTAGGGGTACATCGTACCCCATACTCATTCACATAGGGTGGGGGGCCGGTATCTGGGGGCCCCCTTATTAAAGGGGGCTCCCAGATTCCGATAAGCCCCCGCCCGCAGACCCCGACAACCAACGGCCAGGGTTGTCGGGAAGAGGCCCTTGTCCTCATCAACATGGGGACAAGGTGCTTTGGGGTGGGGGGGGCCGCACGGCCCCCCTTTCCCCAGGGCACCCCCCATGTTGAGGGCACGCGGCCTGGTACGGCTCAGGAGGGGGGGGGCTCGTTCGTCCCCACCCCTTTCCTGGCCTGCCAGGCTGCGTGCTCGGATGAGGGTCTGACATGGATTTGGGGGGAACCCCCAAGCCGTTTTTTCGGCGTGGGGAGTCCCTTTAAATCCATGCCAGGTCACGGAGCTAGCGCGGCGGCATTTACTGCCTACGCTAGCTACGTAACCTGAAGTTACGTTCTAAATGAACGGACTGCTCCGTGTGTGGGCAAGTCCGTTCATTTTCAAAAGTCCCGCGGACTTTTGGCCGGCGGATTATCCGCCGGAGAAGTCCGTGCGTGTGTGGGCAAGTCCACACGCTCGGAAAGTCCAGCGGACCCATTTGGAAAGTCCGGCGGATTGTCCGCTGCTGGAAAGTCCGGCGGATTGTCCGCTGGACTAAGTCCGCCGGCAAAGGAGAAGTGCTCACTAACAGAGATTTAGACAGATTTGTGAACAATGTTTGAGAGAAATAGACCTTTTGTGTACATAGAAAAAGTCATAGATCTTTGCGTTCAGCTCATGATAAATAGGGGCAAAAACAAAAAAAAGTTAAGAAAATACACACATTTTTTTTATCTTTTATTATGTATTCCTATTCACATAGCATACCTATATAAAAAAAAAAAAACTGGGATGTTTTCAGCTTCCAGGAATTATGTACAGATCCGTGCATTATCATGCTGCAACATGAGGTGATGGTCATGGATGAACGGCACAACAAGGTGCCTCAGGATCTTGTCACAGTATTTCTGTGCATTCAAAATGCCATCAATAAAATGCACCTGTGTTCATTGCCCATAGCATACGCCTGCCCATACCATAACCTCATCGCTACCATAGACCACTCGATCCACAACGGTGACATCAGCAAACCGCTCACTCACACGACACCATACACACTGTCTGCCATCTGCCCTGTACCGTGAAAACTGGGATTCATCCATCAAGAGAACACCTCTCCAAAGACGCCATAGAATGTGAGCATTTGCCCACTCAAGTTGGTTACAATGACGAACTGCAGTCAGGTCGAGACCCCGATGAGGTTGGCGAGCATGCACATGAGCTTCCCTGAGATGGTTTCTGACAGTTTGTACAAAAATTCTTTGGTTATGCAAACCGATAGTTGCAGCAGCTGTCCGAGTGGCTGGTCTCAGACGATCTTGGAGGTGAAGATGCTGGATGTGGAGGTCCTGGGCTGGTGTGGTTACACGTGATCGCGGGTGTGAGGCCGGTTGGATGTACTGCCAAATTCTCTGAAACGCCTTTGGAGATGACTTATGGTAGAGTAATGAACATTCAATTCAAGGGCAACAGCTCTGGTGGACATTCCTGCAGTCAGCATGCCAATTGCACGCTCCCTCAAAACTTGCGACATCTGTGGCATTGTGCTGTGTGATAAAACTGCACCTTTTAGAGTGGCCTTTTATTGTGGCCAGCCTAAGGCACACCTGTGCAATAATCATGCTGTCTAATCAGCATATTGATATGCCACACCTGTGAGGTGGATGGATTATCTCAGCAAAGGAGAAGTGCTCACTAACAGAGATTTAGACAGATTTGTGAACAATGTTTGAGAGAAATAGACATTTTGTGTACATAGAAAAAGTCATAGATCTTTGCGTTCAGCTCATGATAAATAGGGGCAAAAACAAAAGTGTTGTGTTTATAATTTTTCTCAGCATATATATCTATCTATCTTCAACATGGTCCCAGCTGACTTGTCTTTCTTCTCCGCACCCCTGACATACTGTAGTTATTTTCCATCTTGGTGCATTACAGTGCATTACCTTGATATTATATGATAATAAATATAGGATAGCCTATTTATTTGGGTGGAGTCATGGTGATCGGGGTTCTGTGCCACCTGGACCGGCTGGTGCTCTATTTATTTGGGTGGAGTCAGGTGATCGGGGTTCTGTGCCACCTGGATGGCTGTCTGGGTGGACGTGTGTCGTGTTGCCCCAGGCTGCTAGGCCTGAGACCTGAGGCCTGTCCCAGGGGCATCTGGCTGCTAGGCTGTCTGAGGGCCTATCCAGAAGCAAAATAGCAGCATAGGATTGGCACTGCGGCTTGCAGTCCAACAAGAAGTAAAGGTTCTGCCGGACCGGGGAACCTGTCGTGGTTGGAGGTAGAGGGGAAGCTGTCGCTGCTAAGCGGCCATCCACCTTATTACCAGGGACATCTGTGAGCAGCTGAAGCAAGTACCAGAGCAGTATTCTCACCAACCGGGGATGCTGAAGAATTGGGAAACTTCTGTAGATGTCAAGCCGGGGACCCAGCCAGTGGAGGTGATGCTTGCAGAGTATTATTGTGTGCCAAGCCAGGGACCAAGTAGGCCAGTGGGATGATGCTGGAAGAGTATCTGTGAGTGCAAAGCTAGGGACCCAGCAGGGACACGGGGGTGAAGCTTGAGGAATATCTTGAGTAAGAAGATTGGAAGAGCTCAGGGGATCCAGTGGCAGTGGATCAGCAAGTCTAAGTGATAGACTGGGAGCTCAGCTGAGCTAAGATCTACAATAGAAGACTGTAGTCTGTAGTCTGTAGACTGTAGTGAAGGAGTTCATTACAACCTTGTTAGAAACTGTTTCAAGATTGTTGCCATAGGAGACAGCGGTCTTACTCATGCAGATGTGGTGTCTAGCTGGATGCCTTTCCCTGCATGGCTGTCTGCCTATAGACGTCTCTGAGTCTGCCAGTGAACATTGCATCTACTTAAGGGTGTCCTGGCCCCAACCCTCTCTCCCACAGTTCTGTTTAAGAGACAATAAATCTCTTTGCATTCAAGAAGTGTCTGGCGCCCATCTATCTACTTTGCATTACAGCCACCATGCCTTGTAACCCACTCTACACAAAATAATGTCAGCTGTCCCTAACCCTGGAGGTCACCATCAGGCCTCAGGGGCCCTGGGACTTGGCTACACAAAAGGTAATGCAAATTTGCAAGTATGCATGTGTGCACACTTTTTAACCTACACTTTAATGAGATTGTTGCAATATACAAAATGTACTTTTGTTCTGATTTAGATTGGGGTTTTCATAGCTTTAGAAAGCAGGTCTGTATATACTTTTACAAAGCCAATTAAAATGTAGACACCTTTAAAAACATATTTCTGAGCATGAAAAAGTAAATGTTTTATCTAGATACTAGCAAGTGCTAATCTCTCCCATTTAAGGGAAGTTGTTTGTAAGAAATAAACAGGTGTTCTCAATCAACTACCATATCTACAAACTGAAGAAGCAATACAGGCAGCTTTGTGAAAAAAGCTTTGTGATATAAGCTAGGATTAAACAAATGTGCTTTAATTATTTGAGAGCACATACTGTGAACAGTGAATTTATTTGCGCAAGTGATAAAACTGAAAACATCAGGGCTTATTTCCAAACAGATAGGAGAAACAGAGGCATTTACTCTGTGTTTGCTTCATCTACATCAATGTTTCTCAACTCCAATCTTCAAGTACCCTCAACAGGTCACATTTTCAGGATTTTCCTCAAATTAATGGCTGTGGTAATTACTAAAGCAGTGAAACATCACAACAAATTGTCTGTGAAAAATATTGGAAAGCCTGAAAACATGACCTGTTGGAGGTACTTGAGGACTGGAGTTGAGAAACATTGATCTACGTAATGACATCGGAATGATTGATGTAATTAATACCATTTAATTTCTACCAGTCTTCTTTGCTCTAATAAATACGAAGGAGTGGAAACAGGCTAAATTAATTTAAATACTTCATTATCTACCATCCCAAATACTTTATGTAGATACACAAAGCAATACAACCCATTCCAAACTCAATATAAAACCATTATATATGAATACATATTAAAATGTACACAAGGCTTGCAATCATTAGATCAAGTCAGAATCATACATGTTCAACAGTAATTAAAAAACCCATGTCAATGCATTTCATGATTAGACTTGCTTCTTCATGACAGTGCTGATACAAAAGCGTAACTAGAACCTTCAGGGCCACTGGGCAAGAAACCACAACGGGCCCCCCTGAACTCCAGGCCAAGGGGCCCCCCACGGTGGCGGAACACCGGGGCCGGACTTTGCAACCCTCGTAGTCCTGCCACTGGTGTCAGTCATTTTGTTTTTGTTTTATATTTTTTTACCATTTTATATTATTTATTTATTGTACATTTATTTTTTATAATTGTTTACAATTTTTTTTAACATTTGGGGGCTTTGGTGAAATATCAGAGATCTAAACAGACCTCTGATATTTCACTTTTGAGACAGAGAAAGGAAATTGAGGACTGAGTCCTCAGGCAGGCATCATCTCTTTGAATTGGGGGAGGGGGGTGGTAAGAGGATATGTGCTTGGGTGTGCTTTGAGGGGGGGGGACTTGTGCTAGAAGGTGTTGTAGAGGATTTCAAATCCACCCCCTAGCACAAGTCCTCACCCCTCTCAAAGCACCCGAGCACATATTCATTTCCCCCCATTACTCCTCCAGGTGTAAATCCTTATTACCAGCCCCCCTCCTATGTATGCATCCATAAACACAGACCTCAGATCATCAGCACAGCTCTTGTAGTGTGATGTTCCTCCTCCACAGCTCCTCTGCCTCCTGTCTGTGTACTACAGGAGAACATCGGAGCTGAGGAGGAGGAGGATTCAGTGAGGTCTGTGTGCAGGCAGTCGACGGGGAGAGATGCTGGCTGCTACCGAAGGGGGGGCGATCGCCCCTGTGGGACCCCAGGCACCCTGTAAGAGATGCTGGACAGGTATAAAGTGTGCCTATGCTACTGCACCTGTTAGGCAAGTAACCGTAGCTCAGTGCGGGAAATTGTTCAGCACTGGGCTCGGAATTTAGCACATAGTGCCTTATGCTGATGCTGACCCTGGGCCCACCACAGTGGCAGAATGCCAGAGCCAGTTGCAAGTCCGACCTTTATGATCGTGGTAGTTCCGCCACTGAGCTAATATGTTGTACATAGGTTATATTCGTTTCAAGGTCCATTCCATCTGATATCAAGGCATACATTTACATAAATATACATATTCAGAGGAAAAATATACACAAACAAAATACTAAGTACAATATGAAATGTTTGTATCCCAAGATTTCATATATATATATATATATTATATATATATTATATATATATATATATATATATATTGTATATGCACATAAAAAATAGGCTATCTCAAGAAATTAACAAGTATACATCAGTAAATATAAATATGCGTTTATGGGTACTATGTGCTAGGGTTTAACTACTTGCTACCGGGGGG
>CM053029.1:363109593-363154544 GCA_028564925.1 Lithobates sylvaticus | reverse complement strand
CTCTCCACCCCCCTAAGACGCCATCTAGAATGTGAGGCATTGCCCACTCAAGTTGATTACGATGACGAACTGCAGTCAGGTACGAGAACCCCGTATGAGAAGCATGGCGAGCATGCAGATGAGCTTCCCTAAGATGGTTTCTGGACAGTTTGTACAAAAATTCTTTGGTTATGCAAACCACGCTAAGGCCGCGTACACACGAAGGGACAATCCCGCGGGATTATCCTCTGGACTCAAGTCCAGCGGACAATCCCCTCGTGTGTGGGCGTCGGCGGACTTTTTGGCGCCAAAGTCCGGCGGATCAAAGTTTTACGTTTTGTTTTAAAACTATCCGCTGGACTTGGCAGTCCGGCGGACAATCCCGCCGTTAGTAGGCTAGTCCGCCGGACTTTTTAAATGAACGGACTTGCCGCTCGTCGGCAAGTCCGTTCATTTAGCACGTGACTTCAGGTTACGTAGCTAGCGTAGGCAGTAAATGCCGCCGCGCTAGCTCCGTAAGCTGGCATGGATTTAAAGGGACTCCCCACGCCGAAAAACGGCGTGGGGGTTCCCCCCAAATCCATGTCAGACCCTTATCCGAGCACGCAGCCTGGCAGGCCAGGAAAGGGGTGGGGACGAACGAGCGCCCCCCCCCCTCCTGAGCCGTACCAGGCCGCGTGCCCTCAACATGGGGGGTGCCCTGGGGAAAGGGGGGCCGTGCGGCCCCCCCACCCCAAAGCACCTTGTCCCCATGTTGATGAGGACAAGGGCCTCTTCCGACAACCCTGGCCGTTGGTTGTCGGGGTCTGCGGGCGGGGGCTTATCGGAATCTGGGAGCCCCCTTTAATAAGGGGGCCCCCAGATACCGGCCCCCCCACCCTATGTGAATGAGTATGGGGTACGATGTACCCCTACCCATTCACCTAAGGTGTAAAATGTAAAGTACAAAAACACACACACTTTTGAAAAAATATTTTATTGCACTGATCCGGGGGTCTTCTTCCGTCTTGGGGGTCTTCTCGCCGGACTCCTCCGCTCTCTTCTGCTCTTTTACCTAGCTCTTTCACGAGCGGAGGAGTCCGGCTACCTTCTTCGTCGTCGCCGCCGTCGTCTGGGGTCTCGATCCGCCTTCGGGGGTCTTCCGGGGGTCTCTTATGTTCTTGCGGCGGTCGTCGTCTTCCGCGCCGCCGGCGCCTTCTGCTTCTTGTTCTTCTTCTTGTTCTTCTTCTTCTTCCGATGTTGACCCGTCGCTGTCCCGGAATGCCAGAACCGCGCTGCGCTGGGACTTATATAGGGACATGGGGACAGGGTCACATGCTCATGTCACATGGTGACCCCGCCCCTTTGTGATGTCACAGTCCCGGAGGATGCTGGGACTGTGACATCACAAGGGGGCGGGGTCACCATGTGACATGAGCATGTGACCCTGTCCCCATGTCCCTATATAAGTCCCAGCGCAGCGCGGTTCTGGCATTCCGGGCAGAGAGAGCGACGGGTCAACATCGGAAGAAGAAGAAGAACAAGAAGAAGAACAAGAAGCAGAAGGCGCCGGCGGCGCGGAAGACGACGACCGCCGCAAGAACAGAAGAGACCCCCGGAAGACCCCCGAAGGCGGATCGAGACCCCAGACGACGGCGGCGACGACGAAGAAGGTAGCCGGACTTCCCCGCTCGTGAAAGAGCTAGGTAAATGAGCAGAAGAGAGCGGAGGAGTCCGGCGAGAAGACCCCCAAGACGGAAGAAGACCCCCGGAGCAGTGCAATCAAATATTTTTTCAAAAGTGTGTGTGTTTTTTGTACTTTACATTTTACACCTTAGGTGAATGGGTAGGGGTACATCGTACCCCATACTCATTCACATAGGGTGGGGGGCCGGTATCTGGGGGCCCCCTTATTAAAGGGGGCTCCCAGATTCCGATAAGCCCCCGCCCGCAGACCCCGACAACCAACGGCCAGGGTTGTCGGGAAGAGGCCCTTGTCCTCATCAACATGGGGACAAGGTGCTTTGGGGTGGGGGGGGCCGCACGGCCCCCCTTTCCCCAGGGCACCCCCCATGTTGAGGGCACGCGGCCTGGTACGGCTCAGGAGGGGGGGCGCTCGTTCGTCCCCACCCCTTTCCTGGCCTGCCAGGCTGCGTGCTCGGATGAGGGTCTGACATGGATTTGGGGGGAACCCCCAAGCCGTTTTTTCGGCGTGGGGAGTCCCTTTAAATCCATGCCAGGTCACGGAGCTAGCGCGGCGGCATTTACTGCCTACGCTAGCTACGTAACCTGAAGTTACGTTCTAAATGAACGGACTGCTCCGTGTGTGGGCAAGTCCGTTCATTTTCAAAAGTCCTGCAGACTTTTGGCCGGCGGATTATCCGCCGGAGAAGTCCGTGCGTGTGTGGGCAAGTCCACACGCTCGGAAAGTCCAGCGGACCCATTTGGAAAGTCCGGCGGATTGTCCGCTGGACTAAGTCCGCCGGCAAAAGTCCGCACGTGTGTACGCGGCATAAGGCACACCTGTGCAATAATCATGCTGTCTAATCAGCATCTTGATATGCCACACCTGTGAGGTGGATGGATTATCTCAGCAAAGGAGAAGTGCTCACTAACAGAGATTTAGACAGATTTGTGAACAATGTTTGAGAGAAATAGACCTTTTGTGTACATAGAAAAAGTCATAGATCTTTGCGTTCAGCTCATGATAAATAGGGGCAAAAACAAAAGTGTTGTGTTTATAATTTTTCTCAGCATATATATCTATCTATCTTCAACATGGTCCCAGGTGACTTGTCTTTCTTCTCCGCACCCCTGACATACTGTAGTTATTTTCCATCTTGGTGCATTACAGTGCATTACCTTGATATTTTTGTCATTTAAAAACAACATAATAGTGGAGAGTGTTCATGGAACAAAGCATATAAAGAACACATAACTAATAATAGATTTCTACTTTTTTAGTCAAATTTAAGAAAATCACACTCTTTTTATTTTTTATTATGTTTTCCTATTCACATAGCATACCTAAAAAAAAAAAAAACTGGGATGTTTTCAGCTTCCTGGAATTATGTACAGATCCGTGCATTATCATGCTGCAACATGAGGTGATGGTCATGGATGAACGGCACAACAAGGTGCCTCAGGATCTTGTCACAGTATTTCTGTGCATTCAAAATGCCATCAATAAAATGCACCTGTGTTCATTGCCCATAGCATACGCCTGCCCATACCATAACCTCATCGCTACCATAGACCACTCGATCCACAGCGTTGACATCAGCAAACCGCTCACTCACACAACACCATACACACTGTCTGCCATCTGCCCTGTACCGTGAAAACTGGGATTCATCCATCAAGAGAACACCTCTCCAAAGATGCCATAGAATGTGAGCATTTGCCCACTCAAGTTGGTTACGATGACGAACTGCAGTCAGGTCGAGACCCCGATGAGGATGGCGAGCATGCACATGAGCTTCCCTGAGATGGTTTCTGACAGTTTGTACAAAAATTCTTTGGTTATGCAAACCGATAGTTGCAGCAGCTGTCCGAGTGGCTGGTCTCAGACGATCTTGGAGGTGAAGATGCTGGATGTGGAGGTCCTGGGCTGGTGTGGTTACACGTGATCGTGGGTGTGAGGCCGGTTGGATGTACTGCCAAATTCTCTGAAACGCCTTTGGAGATGACTTATGGTAGAGTAATGAACATTCAATTCAAGGGCAACAGCTCTGGTGGACATTCCTGCAGTCAGCATGCCAATTGCACGGTCCCTCAAAACTTGCGACATCTGTGGCATTGTGCTGTGTGATAAAACTGCACCTTTTAGAGTGGCCTTTTATTGTGGCCAGCCTAAGGCACACCTGTGCAATAATCATGCTGTCTAATCAGCATATTGATATGCCACACCTGTGAGGTGGATGGATTATCTCAGCAAAGGAGAAGTGCTCACTAACAGAGATTTAGACAGATTTGTGAACAATGTTTGAGAGAAATAGACATTTTGTGTACATAGAAAAAGTCATAGATCTTTGCGTTCAGCTCATGATAAATAGGGGCAAAAACAAAAGTGTTGTGTTTATAATTTTTCTCAGCATATATATCTATCTATCTTCAACATGGTCCCAGGTGACTTGTCTTTCTTCTCCGCACCCCTGACATACTGTAGTTATTTTCCATCTTGGTGCATTACAGTGCATTACCTTGATATTATATGATAATAAATATAGATAATACAAATGTAGCACCCTGATGTTTAGGCAGGGTTGCTAGTAATTTTTTTTGCCAAGTCATGGCCAGGTCAAGTGATTTCACCCTAATTCTGGAATTGCTGCGCTTCTCTATTCTGTCACTAGATAGCCAGGTATCTGGTGGCATTAGATAAAACAAGGGAATTGCAAAGACAGATTAGGAAAGAATGAGGTGTCCCAGCCAATGGGCAGGGATTTTCTTTGGTCCCTTGGCCTGCTGGGATAGCCTATTTATTTGGGTGGAGTCAGGTGATCGGGGTTCTGTGCCACCTGGATGGCTGTCTGGGTGGACGTGTGTCGTGTTGCCCCAGGCTGCTAGGCCTGAGACCTGAGGCCTGTCCCAGGGGCATCTGGCTGCTAGGCTGTCTGAGGACCTATCCAGAAGCAAAATAGCAGCATAGGATTGGCACTGCGGCTTGCAGTCCAACAAGAAGTAAAGGTTCTGCCGGACCGGGGAACCTGTCGTGGTTGGAGGTAGAGGGGAAGCTGACGCTGCTAAGCGGCCATCCACCTTATTACCAGGGACATCTGTGAGCAGCTGAAGCAAGTACCAGAGCAGTATTCTCACCAACCGGGGATGCTGAAGAATTGGGAAACTTCTGTAGATGTCAAGCCGGGGACCCAGCCAGTGGAGGTGATGCTTGCAGAGTATTATTGTGTGCCAAGCCAGGGACCAAGTAGGCCAGTGGGGTGATGCTGGAAGAGTATCTGTGAGTGCAAAGCTAGGGACCCAGCAGGGACACGGGGGTGAAGCTTGAGGAATATACTGAGTAAGAAGATTGGAAGAGCTCAGGGGATCCAGTGGCAGTGGATCAGCAAGTCTAAGTGATAGACTGGGATCTCAGCTGAGCTAAGATCTACAATAGAAGACTGTAGAAGAAGTGAAGGAGTTCATTACAACCTTTGTTAGAAACTGTTTCAAGATTGTTGCCATAGGAGACAGCGGTCCTACTCATGCAGATGTGGTGTCTAGCTGGATGCCTTTCCCTGCATGGCTGTCTGCCTATAGACGTCTCTGAGTCTGCCAGTGAACATTGCATCTACTTAAGGGTGTCCTGGCCCCAACCCTCTCTCCCACAGTTCTGTTTAAGAGACAATAAATCTCTTTGCATTCAAGAAGTGTCTGGCGCCCATCTATCTACTTTGCATTACAGCCACCATGCCTTGTAACCCACTCTACACAAAATAATGTCAGCTGTCCCTAACCCTGGAGGTCACCATCAGGCCTCAGGGTCCCTGGGACTTGGCTACACAAAAGGTAATGCAAATTTGCAAGTATGCATGTGTGCACACTTTTTAACCTACACTTTAATGAGATTGTTGCAATATACAAAATGTACTTTGGTTCTGATTTAGATTGGGGTTTTCATAGCTTTAGAAAGCAGGTCTGTATATACTTTTACAAAGCCAATTAAAATGTAGACACATTTAAAAACATATTTCTGAGCATGAAAAAGCATGAAAAAAAATCTAGATACTAGCAAGTGCTAATCTCTCCCATTTAAGAGAAGTTGTTTGTAAGAAATAAACAGGTGTTCTCAATCAACTACCATATCTACAAACTGAAGAAGCAATACAGGCAGCTTTGTGAAAAAAGCTTTGTGATATAAGCTAGGATTAAACAAATGTGCTTTAATTATTTGAGAGCACATACTGTGAACAGTGAATTTATTTGCGCAAGTGATAAAACTGAAAACATCAGGGCTTATTTCCAAACAGATAGCAGAAACAGAGGCATTTACTCTGTGTTTGCTTCATCTACATCAATGTTTCTCAACTCCAATCTTCAAGTACCCTCAACAGGTCACATTTTCAGGATTTTCCTCAAATTAATGGCTGTGGTAATTACTAAAGCAGTGAAACATCACAACAAATTGTCTGTGAAAAATATTGGAAAGCCTGAAAACATGACCTGTTGGAGGTACTTGAGGACTGGAGTTGAGAAACATTGATCTACGTAATGACATCGGAATGATTGATGTAATTAATACCATTTAATTTCTACCAGTCTTCTTTGCTCTAATAAATACGAAGGAGTGGAAACAGGCTAAATTAATTTAAATACTTCATTATCTACCATCCCAAATACTTTACGTAGCTACACAAAGCAATACAACCCATTCCAAACTCAATATAAAACCATTATATATGAATACATATTAAAATGTACACAAGGCTTGCAATCATTAGATCAAGTCAGAATCATACATGTTCAACAGTAAGTAAAAAACCCATGTCAATGCATTTCATGATTAGACTTGCTTCTTCATGACAGTGCTGATACAAAAGTGTAACTAGAACCTTCAGGGCCACTGGGCAAGAAACCACAACGGGCCCCCCTGAACTCCAGGCCAAGGGGCCCCCCCACGGTGGCGGAACACCGGGGCCGGACTTTGCAACCCTCGTAGTCCTGCCACTGGTGTCAGTCATTTTGTTTTTGTTTTATATTTTTTTACCATTTTATATTATTTATTTATTGTACCATTTTATTTTTTATAATTGTTTACAATTTTTTTTAACATTTGGGGGCTTTGGTGAAATATCAGAGATCTAAACAGACCTCTGATATTTCACTTTTGAGACAGAGAAAGGAAATTGAGGACTGAGTCCTCAGGCAGGCATCATCTCTTTGAATTGGGGGAGGGGGTGGTAAGAGGATATGTGCTTGGGTGTGCTTTGGGGGGGGGGGGACTTGTGCTGGAAGGTGTTGTAGAGGATTTCAAATCCACCCCCTAGCACAAGTCCTCACCCCTCTCAAAGCACCCGAGCACATATTCATTTCCCCCCATTACTCCTCCAGGTGTAAATCCTTATTACCAGCCCCCCCTCCTATGTATGCATCCATAAACACAGACCTCAGATCATCAGCACAGCTCTTGTAGTGTGATGTTCCTCCTCCACAGCTCCTCTGCCTCCTGTCTGTGTACTACAGGAGAACATCGGAGCTGAGGAGGAGGAGGATTCAGTGAGGTCTGTGTGCAGGCAGTCGACGGGGAGAGATGCTGGCTGCTACCGAAGGGGGGGGGCGATCGCCCCTGTGGGACCCCAGGCACCCTGTAAGAGATGCTGGACAGGTATAAAGTGTGCCTATGCTACTGCACCTGTTAGGCAAGTAACTGTAGCTCAGTGCGGGAAATTGTTCAGCACTGGGCTCAGAATTTAGCACATAGTGCCTTATGCTGATGCTGACCCTGGGCCCACCACAGTGGCAGAATGCCAGAGCCAGTTGCAAGTCCTACCTTTATGATCCTGGTAGTTCCGCCACTGAGCTAATATGTTGTACATAGGTTATATTCGTTTCAAGGTCCATTCCATCTGATATCAAGGCATACATTTACATAAATATACATATTCAGAGGAAAAATATACACAAACAAAATACTAAGTACAATATGAAATGTTTGTATCCCAAGATTTCATATATATATATATATATATATATATATATATATATATATATATATATATATATATTGTATATGCACATAAAAAATAGGCTATCTCAAGAAATTAACAAGTATACATCAGTAAATATAAATATGCGTTTATGGGTACTATGTGCTAGGGTTTAACTACTTGCCTACCAGCCACGAACACCTCCTTACTGACCAAGCCATTTTTCAGCTTTACCCAAATAAAATTTTTATCATTTTTTCCCCACAGATAGAGCTTTATTTTGGTGGTATTTGATCACCTCTGCGGTTTTTATTTCTTGCGCTATAAACAAAAGAAGAGGGACAAGTTTGAAAAAACATAATATTTTTTACTATTTATTATAATAAATATCCAATTTTTTTTTTTTTTTTTAAACAAATTTTTTCCTCAGTTTAGGCCAATACGTATTCTTCTACATATTTTTGGTAAAAAAAATCGCAATAAGCGTATATTGATTGGTTTTCGCAAAAGTTATAGCGTCTACAAAATAGGGGATAGATTTATAGCATTTTTATTATTATTATTTTTTTTACTAGTAATGGCGGCGATTTGCGATTTTTATCGTGACTGCGACATTGCGGCGGACACTTCGGACACTTTTGACTCATTTTTGGGACCATTCACATTTATACAGCGATCCGTGCTATAAAAATGCATTGATTACTGTATAAATGTGACTGGCAGGGAAGGGGTTAACGCTAGGGGGCGCTGCAGGGGTTAATGTGTACCCTATCTTGGTGATTCTTACTGTGGGGGGAGGGGACTGACTGGGGGAGGAGACCGATCGGTGTCCCTATGTACAAGGGACACACCATCGGTCTCCTCTCCTCTGACAGGACGTGGATCTGTGTGTTTACACACACCGATCCACGTCCTGCTCGATTACCGGGCAATCGCGGGTGCCTGGCGGTCATCGCGACCGCCGGGCACGCGCACCGAGGCCCCAGCTACGCGGCGGGCGCGCGCGCGCGCCTCCCGCGGCGCGCGCGCGCGCGCGCCTCCCGCGGCGCGCGCGCACCCCCCAGTGGCCAAATTGGAGACGACGTCATATGACGGCGTCCCGCCACAGTAGCTGAACCGTCCCGCCGTCATTTGACAGTGGGCGGTCAGCTAGTGGTTAAGACACTCTCTGAGTATACTGTATATCCAGATTGAAAATATATGCCCCCTGGAGTTGACAAAAGGATCACCAGAACTTCAAATGATAACAGTCAAAATAATCCATCCTACAATACCGGCTTTTTATAGATTTCCTAAAATACATAAAAACATTCAGGACCCACAAGATCTTCCTATAATATTAGATGATAATTGTCATGGTTACATAGTTAGTCTGGTTGAAAAAAAGACAAGTCCACCTAGTTCAACCAATAAAAGGGAAGAAAAAAAATCCTTCTATCCTTCTAATTCTATACCCGCAGTTGATCCAGCTGAAGGCAAACAATTTGATCCCTGAGAGGCAATCAGATATTTCCTGGATCAACTTTACCTAAAAATGTTAGTATCCAGTTATATTATATACATTTAGGAAATAATCCCAGACCTTTTTTAAAGCAATCTACTGAGCTGACCAAAACCAGTCTTGAGGTAGTCTATTCCACATTTTCTCATCTCTTAGATCCTCTAGACGTAAAGAGTGCCCCCTTGTCCTCTGTGATCACCTTAAAGTGAATAACTCAACACCAAGTACGCTATGTGGACCACTTACTGTGTATGTATTTGTACACAATGATCATATTCCCCGCTAATCTCCTCTTCTCAAGAGAAAATAAATTCAGTTCCTCTAATTTTTACTTAGTTGCCCTTCTCTGCACTTTCTCCAGTTCCCTAATATCCTTTTTGTGAACTGGAGCCCAAAACTGAAGTTCATATTCCAAATAAGGTCTTACTAATGATTTGTACAGGGGTAAAATGATATCTCTCGCCCTGGAGTCTATACCTCTCTTAATACAAGAAAGGACTTGGCTCGCTTTGGAAACATCTGCTTTGCATTGTATGCTATTATTAAGCTTATGATCTACCAAAACACTTAGATCTTTCTCCACCAATGATTCCCCCAGTTGTACTCCCCCTAGTATGGATGATGCATGCATATTGTTAGGCCCCATGTCAAACTCAGAACACTAAAAGGTTGGTGGATGACCACTTAAGCCCCATACACACGATTCTGTCCTATCAGACAATGTTGTCGGAAATTCCGACCGTGTGTAGGCACCATCGGACAGTTTCCATCGGATTGTCCGACGGACAAAGTCCTATCTCCTGCTGGATAGATTTTTTGACAACAAAGTCCGATCACACCAAATCCGATCGTGTGTAGCGAATTCCGACGGACAAAGTGCTACGCATGCTCAGATCACATTACAAGACCAAAGCTATTGACTACTAGCCTCTACGTAGTCCCGTCGTAGGCAACAAACGTCACCACGTTCAGAATGATCGGATTTTCCGACAACTTTGTCCGACCGTGTGTACGCAAAACCAACATCGGACAAAGTACGACGGACATGATCCGACGGACCTGGTCCTCGGATAATCCGAGCGTGTGTATGGGGCTTTACAGTACATGCTCCTATCCTATATTATGGATCTAATCCATCTTCTTACTATTCTAGAAAACCAATTACTTTTTTCCAAAACTATTATTGTATCTGTTGACATTGAATCACTCTACCTAAGCACCCCTAATCAGTCAGGTTTAGGAATAGTGACATCCTTTTTAAATGAATTTAAGAGTGACTTGGGAAAAAATACTCCCCCCTGGGTGCTCTACTGTATGCAGAGCAAAGACCACCACTTTAAACTGCTCTAAATGAGCCAGAGTAATTACAATGGGGGTGGGAGGGAGAGGAAGTACCACACATGCTCAAAGTATTTATTTAGATTAAGTTTGAATATAGTAAGCAGATTACACCCAGGGATGGTTGTAATGTTGACACTTCTACTTAAGCAGATGGAAAAGTATACTGTTTATTTGGCTTCCAAAGCCTGTACCATAAAAGTGCATTTTTGCCCAGACTATGGACATTACATCATTTATATTTTTTAACAAGCATTAAAAAAGCTTTATAGCATTTTAAGCTACTGTTAGACACGTCAGCTCTTTTGTCTGCTGTGATTTTCATCTTTGTTTTTGATGAACTTTTCTAAATAAAAGAATGCAATTTTTTGAGAGTGCGGCTGTCCAGAGTCAGTTCCTGTTTTATTAGTAAAAAAGCTTTAAAACAAGACTTTCCTGACCTCTCTAGCTGTTTGTACTGTAAAATATTAAATTCTCAAGGATCCCTAGAGATCATAACAAAGTCGGTTTCTAAGTCTCGGTTCACACTACAGCGACCAGAAAGTCACCCGACTTAAGGCGCTACTTTGCTAGGCAACTTCCACGTGACTTTAGCACAACTTCCTCACGACTTGAGTGTGACTTTGAAGCGACTTCCATAACAGGCGACTTTGCCTGCAGCCAATCAGAATCAGCTCTTTCTTTATTCCTTTTCTTGTTCTTTTCCTGGTTCCCCGTTTCCCATCCCTGTGTCTTGTAAACCTGTGTGGTTGGTCAGAAAGAATGTTCTCTTGGCCCTATCTAATGACAGCTGCCATAACAGCTGGTGTGACGGGATTGATATACAAGGAAGAGAGGAAGTGGAAGATGAGGATGAGAAGAAGATGGCGATACTGGATCCATCCAATCATTTCCAATAGAGCAAGCAGAGGCCAGTTCTGGACCATGTATAAAAAATTGCGTGCTTATGAGGACAAGTTTTTTAATTATACCTTGATGTCCCTGGCAAGGTAACTACATATGCCAAATGGGAATATGCACATATAGATGAGTGCGTACAGCTACCAATGGCTGATATTTCTGATTTTCAATTTAGCAAATGGCCTTATTTATTATTTATTTCTAAACAGTTTTGATGAACACATCCTTTCGGAGGAGTATCTCACCTACTAAAAAACTCATTATCACACTAAGGTAAACTATAGTGCCATATTTTTGTTTTACGCACAACAACAGTATACTTTATTAAAGCTTTGGCAGTAATCTAGGGGTTCTGGAGCAATCTTGGTCATCTAAGCATGATATTAAAAAAATCCTGCAGCTTCATATTGCTTAATAGATTTTCTGCTAATAATCCTGCAAGTGGATTGGTTTTTTCAGCATTTCTGCACCAGATTATGCACTATGCATATTTTCAAATTTCCGTATATCATATATTGCACAATTTAGCACCTAAATACAAAATAAATTAGCAAAGGCACCAAAATTTTACTGTAATTAAACTTTTATATGAAGGTTCAATATTTCTTTATAGAAATTCTACAAGTAGTATAAAGACAGGGGGAGGGACACCAACAGATATGAGTAAGGAATAGCAGCAAACAACAAAACCTGACCTCAAACTAAAACTGTGAAATTGGTCATAGTAAGGGAAATTGGACTTAGGCCTCATCCAAAAAATCTAGACAGAGCTAATAGAAATAACCTGGGGGCCCCAGTATCCTACAATGATGGACTCACAGATGGCCAAAGAAAGGAGACATATGAGGTAAAAATAACTTTTTATTATTGGAAAATTATTAAAAAGGCTGGAATACAATCCAACAAAAAGTTCTGTATAAAAGACATACAAATAAAACAACATATGAAAATTGAAAAAGTGTAATCCCTATAATGGTATAATATGGCATTGTCTGTACGGTTGACTGCTCAGACAATGACCGTACAGACAACGCCATATTATACCATTGTATGAATTACACTTTTTCATCTTTCATATGTTATTCTATTTGTATGTCTTTTATACAGAACTTTTTGTTGGATTTTATTCCAAACATTTTAATCATTTACCAATGATAAAAAATATTTTTTACCTCATATGTCTCCTTTCTGTAGCTGATATAGTCTGTCATTGTAGGATACTGGGGCCCCCCCAGTTATTTCTATTAGCTCTGTGAAATTGGTCAGGCAATAACAGGTACAACAGGCAAAAAACTATGAAAAATAATATGTTGGGGTAACATTTGATAGACTGTTTCACAATCTGAATGTGTGGTTGATCCACTGCTGGTTGAAGGCCTTGGGGCCTGGGTTTTATGCAATGGGAATGTACTTACAAGAAATCCAATTGACACCCTTGGGGTTACAGGGGTGCTGATTGTGGAGGGAATTGGGGACAGAGTTGGATATGGGATTGGGGGATGCAATGTACTGATGATATTCCCAAAATCATCAGAGTATGGGTGGAAGAGAGGGGGATAGTAAGGTGGTTGCTAGCTCATCATGCTCATTGGAGTGTATGAGGTCCAACACTGCCTTCCGCAAGTTATGTTTCCGCTCTGGCAGATATTTTTTAACATGCCCATGAGCATACCAAAAGCATGGTCTTCGAACTCATGACATTCAAGTTTTTCATGAAGTTTATCAACAACCTCAATAAAGCAATCAATGCTTTGCTCACCCCTCCCTCTTGCAGGTCTGCTTGTCCAACATCTGGAAACCTGGCTGAGCCCAGCTTGCTCCTCTGTGATAGCAGACTGCTCAGACAGGTTGCTATCAATTGCTTGGGATTCTTCCTAGACAGAATTCTCCTGTGACTCTTGGCAAGTTGTCTCCTATGATCCCTCCTGCCCTTCATCTCCCCTGTCTTCCCAACTGGCTTGTGTTCTGCAATAAAAAATATTATACTATTTAGGCCCACCATGCTTTAAATAACTCTATAGTAGCACTTTACAAACATGATAGATGTTATCTCACTCTCTCATATTCAAAAAATCCAAGTCTCCAGCATGGACATATGGTACCACCCTCTTGGCTGCTGATCCTCTCCTCGCCTTCCTGAGTCTTCTAAGGTGGCGTTTGAAACAGTCCCTTAAACCTTTCTATCGTGTTTGCAATAGTTGCACTGCAAAACATAAAAATAACCAAAAGTAAGTGAGTCTAGTGAGTCTATATTATGAGTTCATGGTGGGCAAGTCCACAGTCAGCTACATCATCTGAGACAGCTGCCAAATCTTATGTGATGTGCTTAACAACATTGTTATGAAGAGGCCTACACAAGAGGATTGGCTGAATATAGCAAGTTTTTTGAGAGCGGTGCAATTTCTCTATTTGCATTGGAGCTATAGATCGAAATCACGTTTGTGTCTTTAAGCCAGTTGGTAGCGGCAGTAGGTTCTTCAATTGTAAAAATGTTTTAATGTTTTGCTCCTTTGTACTGCTAGCCGTGGCCAGTGCAAACTACTGCTTCACCTATATAGATATAGGATCATACGGAAGCAGTTTTGATTCAAGTATTTTTACTAATTCCTCATTTGGTCAAAGGCTATGAGAGAATCAGCTAGATCTTCCTGAGAACTGTCCCTTACCTGGCACAACTGAACCTTCCCTACGCTATGTGTTCATTGCAGATGAGGCGTTTGCATTGGGGGAACACTTAATGAGGCCTTACTCCAACCGAAATCTGAGTTCCCCAAAGAAAATGTTTAACTATCATCTGACAAGGGCAAGAAGGGCGGTTGAGTTCAGTTTTGGAATTCTTGCCAATAATTGGCATTTGCTTCCCACCCCTAGTGCGTTAAACCTTGAAAATGCAACAACTGCTGTCAAAGCAGCATCCATGCCCCACAATTATGTTCGGCAACATGATGGGTACAGTTTTGAGGATTCCCTTGTGCATGAAATGGAAAATGCGCACTTTACTGCTACTAGGGAATACAGCGATGGTGCCACTGTTCACAATCAATTGGCTTAATTTTTCCTTTCACTGGATGGTGAACTAGAATGGCAAATGGATTTCCTAATTCATCGTTCAATACTAATGAATAAAGTATATATTTTTCTACTGGGGCCTTTCAGTTTTGTTGTATAAAGCCTGGACAGGTATTGAGTTAATAACTTTTGATGTTATGCTATACTGGTGTTGATCTTTGGAATACTGGTTTTGGTATCATTCAAATAAAATGTTATACTCTTTTTTTTAAAACAATCAGGTTCTCTGCTTTTGTGATATTCATATTTTATTGTCTCCATATTTTAACCACCTCAATACAGTGCATTTTCACCCCCTTCCTGACCAAGCCATTTTTCAGCTTTCAGGGCTGTCGCACTTTGAATGACAATTGCGCGTTCATACAACACTGTACACAAATGAAATTGTTATAATTTTGTCCCCACAAATAGAGCTTTCTTTTGGTGGTATTCGATCACCTCTGCGGTTTTTATTTTTTGCACTATAAACAAAAGAAGAGTGACAAGTTTAAAAAAAAAACAATATTTTTTACTTTTTGCTATACTAAATATCCCCAAAAAAGATATAAAATTTTTTTTTTCTCAGTTTAGGCTGATACGTATTCTTCTACATATTTTTGGTAAAAAAAATCGCAATGAGAGATTATTGATTGGTTTGCACAAAAGTTATAGCGTTTACAAAATAGGAGATAGTTTTATAGCATTTTTATTAATATTTTTTTTTTACTAGTAATGTCGGCGATCAGCGATTTTTATTGTGACTGCGACACTATGGCGGACATTTTTGACACATTTTTGGGACCATTGTCATTTATACAGCAATCAGTGCTATTTAAATGCATTGATTCCTGTGTAAATTACACTGGCAGTGAAGGGGTTAACCACTAGGGGGCGGGAGGGGTTAACATGTTCCCTGGGAGTGATTCTTAGTGTGGGGGGAGGGGATTGACAAGGGGAGGAGACTGATCAATGTTTCTCTGTACAGAGAACACACCATCGGCTCCTCTCCTCTAAAAGGACCGTTGATGAGGCACACATCATTAGATTAGCTAAGTTAACTGTTGAAAAAAAGTTTAAAAAAATTGTCAAAACCACACAGATCACACAGATACATATGCAATTTACATACATATACGGGAGTTGTTTTACCTTGCAAAGAATCAGTATTTTTGTCAATTCAGTCCTGAGATTTATACAGCCCTGCAAATTACAGAGCCAGGTAAGTGACCTGACTTTATCCTGATACAATTGGACAATGCAACTTGGGCACCTTCCTGCTCCCAGTCTGTGAACTGACAGTTAAATTGTAACTAAAGTCAAAACTTTTTTTCATTTTGGATAGAGAAGGGAGGGCTATAACCCCTTCAGTTTTATTTTCACCAACTCGGCAGATTTCCCTTCACTTCCTGTCCCATAGTCAAAGTAGGAAGTCACATCTATCCAAAATTAGGGAATTTCAGGGTGTCTGACTAAGCACTGAATTTGTGAAACGTGTTAACTGTTTCCCTGCATGAAGCTGTGTTTCTACTTTTTATGTAACATTGTTCAATAAAGGATTATAGATTTTAACTGATGAATGGGAATGCCGCCATCTCTCTTTTATCCCTGAAATCCTGGGGTGTCACCAAGATTGCCAGAACTAGTGTTCCCATTGAAAGATTTCCCCTTTATTACTGTTTTGGGTGCAGCCCGAATTTCTGGATTTTCTTTTACTTTTAGTAGTATAGTATTAAAAATCTGATAGGTGTTCTAATTCCTCCCCACTTTATCTAAAACTTAAAATACATTTTTTGCCTTCAGTTATATTTAAATGAAGGCAGTAAATTGATGAGCTCAGACCTGTGAATGCTCCTCTCCTGTGAACATGTTCCTTGCAAGCACATGTTCCTCCAACCCAGCTGACTGACCACCACCATATTTTCTGCATATGGGTATTAAAGCCCCCTCTCCTTACCACCACACATGTGTGCTATGTGGGCAGCAAAAGGCTAAATACTAAATATACTTTACTTTAATTCTAAAGCTTACATATATATGCATATCTTATTTTTGAAACAGCTGCTGCAAAAATGAGCAGAAAATGACAACACTTCAGCAGACAGAGAGCATTAGGCTACTAGACATTATACTGATGAAGACACAATTTCTGATGTTACAATCTCTCCAAAATATGCTAAAGGAAATTGCCTCGACGGAGCTTGTGACTTTTTTTGAACTTAATCAAAATGTCATTACACAGTTACAACCACATACTTATCAAGACAAAAAAACAGACGTAAACGACATTTAATGAACTCTGTTTTAGGGCTCACAAATGCCGAGGCAATTTAGATAATATATTATAAAATAATTTTCCATTACATGATATCCTAACTTCATAACCTAATTATTGTGCAGTAAATATTTCCCATTTAATTTAAAAGATAATTGCACTTAAATGCAATGTGTTATGGACTCCCACCTTCCCCTTGTTTACATAGAAAACAAATAGAAAAGCACCACTCAGTAAAAGGTTCTTTAATACAAAGTAAAACTGATAGCATCACTTACATGGAAGTTCAGGGGACTGTGTGTAAACCAAAGTAGCTGCTGCTGTCACAAGCGTGTCCTAGAGTACCATGAAGGTCTGTAGTGGTGGCCGCAAGACGCTGGGGGAGAACCTGGCTGTGTCAGGCGTCTATAGAACTGCGAGGCGGCTCGTGGAGACGGCGTGTGACGTCAGAGGTGCACGCCGCACCCCTGTTAAGGGGTGTATATATCTATTGACTACCCACAGCAAGATTCTATTGATTGGACTTACTACTTAGTAGGGATGAGCCGAACACCCCCGGGTTCGGTTCGAACCAGAACCTTCGAACGGACCGAAAGTTCGCGCGAATTTTCGAACCCTATACGTTATAATGGACGCGAACGTTCGAAATCAAAAGTGCTAATTACAACGGCCAATATGCATGTTAATGTCATAAAACAGGTTTGGGGACCCGGGTCCTGCCCCAGGGGACATATATCAATGCAAAAAGAACTTTTAAAAACTAACGTTTTTTCGGGAGCAGTCATTTTAATGATGCATAAAGTGAAAAAAAAAAAGTGACATTTTCCTTTAAATATGGTACCTGGGGGGTGTCCAAAGTTTGCCTGTGAAGTGGCATGTGTTTCCCGTGTTTAGAACTGTCCTTGCACAAAATGACATTTGTAAAGGAAAAAAAGAAGCCATTTAAAACCACTTGCGGCTTTAGGTTTGATCTTAAGTAGAATCTGAACAGGTACATTATGAAGTGTAGCTCCATCCCAAAAAAATCTATTTTTAAGCTTTTTGGAGAACATAGGGAGGGGTTATCACCCCTGTAACATTTGCTGTCTTTGCACATCTGTTCAGAACATGTCACCTCACTTTCCGTCCCAATGATAAATGTTTTTGGAAAAGTGGGGTTTTAATTGAAACAAGGATTGGTGATAAAGTATCAGTAGAGAGGAGATACCTTTTTCCCAAATTAAATCTAACAGGATAGAATTTCCCTTCCTAGGGGTAGATTTCCTCTCACTTCCTGTTTTCTCTTTCCATTTGCAAGTAGGAGTCGTTTGTAAGTTGGATGTTTGAAAGTAGGGGCCTGGCGTATATACTCTGCAGAAATTTGCCCTATTAGATGTTGGTGTAGCCACAAGACTGGTGGGCACAGGAATGGGCCCTGCTGTGAGTTAATAGATCAAGATTTGTAATTGCATGCACCTGTTGAACAGGGCAGAAAAATTGGGGGTGGTGGTGGTGGTGGTGGTGGTGGTGGTGGTGGACGGTTTTGCCACAAGACTGTAAGCTCTCACAGTTACTCTTGGTGGGCGCAGGAATGGGCCCTGCTGTGAGTTATTAGATCAAGATTTGTAATTGCAAGCACCTGATGAACAGGGCAGAAAAATTGGGCCTTTGGCGGTGGTGGTGGACGGTGTTGCCACAAGACTGTAGGCCCTCATAGTTACTCTTGGTGGGCGCAGGAATGGGCCCTGCTGTGAACTATTAGATCAAGATTTGTAATTACCCGCCCCTGTTAAACAGGGGCTGAAAAATTGTGCCTTAGGCACTGGTGCTGGTGCCACAACACTGCAACCCCTCACAGAGACTGTACTTGGAGCACAGCAGTCACACGTGTTGCGAAGCATTTTTTTAAAAAATTGTAAGTACACGCCCCTGTTAAACAGGGGCTGAAAAATTGTGCCTTAGGCACTGGTGCTGGTGCCACAACACTGCAACACGGCCCTCACAGAGACTGTACTTGGAGCACAGCAGTCACACGTGTTGCGAAGCATTTTTTTAAAAAATTGTAAGTACACGCCCCTGTTAAACAGGGGCTGAAAAATTGTGCCTTAGGCACTGGTGCTGGTGCCACAACACTGCAACACGGCCCTCACAGAGACTGTACTTGGAGCACAGCAGTCACACGTGTTGCGAAGCATTTTTTTAAAAAATTGTAAGTACACGCCCCTGTTAAACAGGGGCTGAAAAATTGTGCCTTAGGCACTGGTGCTGGTGCCACAACACTGCAACACGGCCCTCACAGAGACTGTACTTGGAGCACAGCAGTCACACGTGTTGCGAAGCATTTTTTTAAAAAATTGTAAGTACACGCCCCTGTTAAACAGGGGCTGAAAAATTGTGCCTTAGGCACTGGTGCTGTGGCATGGATCATTGAGGAGGAGGAAGAGGATAGTCAGTGAACATAAGAGGACAGTCACTCAGCATCAGCATAGGCAGTCTTGAAGGGATGTGACATTAAAAATTATTCGGTTATATCCGCCTCAGGTGCCTGGTAGCTGGTGGTGATCCAAGACTGATTCATTTTGATGAATGTCAGTCGATCAACCGAGGCGGTGGACAGGCGCACCCTATGATCAGTCACAAATCCTCCAGCAGCACTGAATGTGCGTTCGGAAAGAACGCTGGAGGCAGGACAGGCCAGTAGCTCAATTGCATACTGTGCAAGCTCTGGCCAGTGATCCATCCTCAGGACCCAGTAAGCCAGAGGATTTTCGGTGGGAAAGGTGTCCAAGTCTGACCTTGCCCCAAGGTATTCCTGCACCATGTATATCAGACGCTGGCGATGGTTGCTGGAACCGATCATACCTTGGGGCTGCGGACTAAAAAATTGTCTGAACGCATCGGTCAGACGTCCACCTTCCCCACCGCTCCTTCTGCCACTGACCGAAGCCTCAGCAACTCGTCGCCCAGGACCAGGAGTTTGTAGCCTCCCAGTTTCTGGGAACGCGTTGCACAGACCTTTCTGCAAGGCCTCCCTGAGATGTCTCATCCTCTGCTCCCTCTGCGACGGCAAGATAAGGTCCGCAACCTTACCCTTGTACCGCGGATCAAGGAGAGTGGCCAGCCAGTAATGGTCCCTCTCCTTGATCCGAAGAACACGAGGATCCTTCCGCAGGCTTTGCAGGATCAGGGAGGCCATGCAGCGTAGGTTAGCTGAGGCATTCGGTCCGGAGTCTTCTGGGTCACTGAGGATGACATGATCGCCAGCCACCTCCTCCCAGCCACGTACAAGTCCACTGGCTTGTTGGGACTGTACATCATCCCTAAAAGACTGCTGCTGCTGATGCTGAGTGCCAGGCTCCACCTCCATGCTCACACAATCCTCCTCCTCCTCCTCCTCCTCCTCCTCCTCATCCTCTTCCTGTGTGATGGGTGGGACAGAAGGAACACTGTCCGGATAAAGGGGGCCTTGAGAGGCAAGGAAGTCCTCCTCTTCCTGCCTCTGTTCTGCCTCAAGTGCCCTGTCCATTATCCCACGCAGCGTATGCTCCAACAGGTGGACAAGAGGGACAGTGTCACTGATGCATGCACTGTCACTGCTCACCATCCTCGTGGCCTCCTCAAATGGTGAGAGGACAGTGCATGCATCCCTGATCATGCTCCACTGACGTGGGGAAAAAAACCCAAGCTCCCCTGACCCTGTCCTGGTGCCGTAGTCGCAAAGGTACTCATTGATGGCCCTCTGCTGCGTGTGCAGTCGCTGCAGCATGGCCAACGTTGAGTTCCACCTGGTGGGCATGTCAGATATTAGGCGGTTCTTGGGCAGGTTCAGCTCCTTTTGCAGCTCAGTCAGCCGAGCACTGGCATTATAAGATCGGCGGAAATGCACACAGACTTTCCTGGCCTGCCTCAGGACATCCTGTAAGCCTGGGAACCTGCCCAAGAACCGCTGCACCACCAGGTTGAGGACGTGAGCCATGCAGGGCACATGGGTGAGCTGCCCCTGTCGCAGGGCGGAGAGGAGGTTGGTGCCATTGTCAGAAACGACCATTCCTGGCTTAAGCTGACGTGGCGTCAACCACCTCTCGGCCTGCCCCTGCAGAGCTGCCAGAACCTCTGGCCCAGTGTGGCTCCTGTCCCCCAAACACACCAGCGCAAGCACGGCATGGCATCTTTTTGCCTGCGTACTTGCGTAGCCCCTTGTACGCCTACGGAGCACCGCTGGTTCCAAGGACAGAGCACTGGAGGAAGAAGAAGAGGAGGGGGTGGAGGAGAGAGGTGTGTCACAACCAGTAGCAGTAGTCGCGTTTTGGAGGCGTGGTGGCGGAACAACCTCCAACACTACTGCACCTTGTCCTGCATCCCTCCCAGCTGCCAATAGAGTGACCCAATGGGCCGTGAAAGAAAGGTACCGTCCCTGTCCATGCCTGCTGGACCATGAGTCAGCGGTAATATGCACCTTACCGCTGACCGCCCTGTCCAGCGAGGCATGGACATTGCCCTCCACATGCCGGTAGAGAGACGGAATCGCCTTCCGCGAGAAAAAGTGGCGTTTGGGAACCTGCCACTGAGGAACCGCACATTGAACAAACTCACGGAAGGGGGCCGAGTCTACCAACTGAAAAGGCAGCAGTTGAAGTGCTAGCAATTTAGCAAGGCTAGCATTCAACCGCTGGGCATGTGGATGGCTGGGAGTGTACTTCTTTCTACGGTCCAGCAGCTGGGGCAGGGAAATTTGCCTGCTGCATTCGGACGTCGGTGTACTGCAAGTACTTGGTTGTGACACACCGAATTCTACACCTTCAGTCCTCTCAGAGCAGCTTTCAGAGAGGACTGAAGGTGTAGTGGGGATGGAGATCCCAGCTGAGGAGGAGCAAGGAGAGGTCCGCTTAGTTCTTTGGTGTGGGTCTTTTATGTGTGCCTGCCAACGAGCTGCATGGCAGGTCGCCATATGTCTGGTCATGCTTGTCGTGCCCAAGCGGCTGATGTTTTGGCCACGCGAGATACGCTTGAGACAAATATTGCAAATAGCAGTGGTGCGATCTGCTGCACTCGTCTCAAAAAAGGCCCACACCAAAGAACTTTTCTGATAACGTGCAGAGGCAGCGCCCTGCACAGGCGGAGCTCTGCGGTGTTGTACAGTTGCTGTGCTGGCCTCTACCTGGCCTCCAGGGGGCATCCTGCCTCGTTGGACATGTGACGCCGCATCCTCCTCCTCCTCGTCCTCCTCCTCATCCTCTCTCCCTTGAGGCACCCACGTGGAGTCAGTGACCTCATCATCCCCTCCCTCTTCACCACTAGAGCAAACCTGGCAGTAAGCTGCAGCTGGTGGAACTGTACTGCCAGATTCCTCAAGCTGGGTATCGTCATCCGAGCCTTCGAATCGTTGGGCATCCTCCTGGAGCATGTACCCAACACTGTGCTCAAAGAGTTCGGGGGACTCCTCAGGAGGACATGGTGGGTCTAGGGAAGGGGTGGCTGATGATGCTCTGTCAGTACCCTGAGCCTGGGTGAGAGAGGATGAGGAGGATGAGGAGGGCTTGGTCATCCATTCTACCAAGCCTTCAGCATGATGCGGCTCCACATGTCCAGCTGCCGAAAACAAAGACGCGCGTGTCCCATGGCCACGTGCTGATGACGATGCACGACCACGTCCACGTCCACGGCCACGTCCACTAGAAACAGAGACTGTCTGCCCTGTGTTCTTGGCTCTGCACGCTCTGCCTCCCCTTGGCGGTCTTCCAGCCATTGTAGTCGGTAGTCCTGTGGGTGCTGCTGAGAAGAAAATATAGGAGCTCTGTGTGATGCCACTAACACACTAGAAGTCCTATAGGTGCTTCTGCAAAGAAAATATAGGAGCTCTGTGTGATGCCACTAACACACTAGAAGTCCTGTGGGTGCTGCTGAGAAGAAAATATAGGAGCTCTGTGTGATGCCACTAACACACTAGAAGTCCTATGGGTGCTTCTGCAAAGAAAATATAGGAGCTCTGTGTGATGCCACTAACACACTAGAAGTCCTGTGGGTGCTGCTGAGAAGAAAATATAGGAGCTCTGTGTGATGCCACTAACACACTAGAAGTCCTATAGGTGCTTCTGCAAAGAAAATATAGGAGCTCTGTGTGATGCCACTAACACACTAGAAGTCCTGTGGGTGCTGCTGAGAAGAAAATATAGGAGCTCTGTGTGATGCCACTAACACACTAGAAGTCCTATAGGTGCTTCTGCAAAGAAAATATAGGAGCTCTGTGTGATGCCACTAACACACTAGAAGTCCTATAGGTGCTTCTGCAAAGAAAATATAGGAGCTCTGTGTGATGCCACTAACACACTAGAAGTCCTATGGGTGCTTCTGCAAAGAAAATATAGGAGCTCTGTGTGATGCCACTAACACACTAGAAGTCCTGTGGGTGCTGCTGAGAAGAATATATAGGAGCTCTGTGTGATGCCACTAACACACTAGAAGTCCTATGGGTGCTTCTGCAAAGAAAATAGAGGAGCTCTGTGTGATGCCACTAACACACTAGAAGTCCTGTGGGTGCTTCTGCAAAGAAAATAGAGGAGCTCTGTGTGATGCCACTAACACACTAGAAGTCCTGTGGGTGCTTCTGCAAAGAAAATATAGGAGCTCTGTGTGATGCCACTAACACACTAGAAGTCCTGTGGGTGCTGCTGAGAAGAATATATAGGAGCTCTGTGTGATGCCACTAACACACTAGAAGTCCTATGGGTGCTTCTGCAAAGAAAATAGAGGAGCTCTGTGTGATGCCACTAACACACTAGAAGTCCTGTGGGTGCTTCTGCAAAGAAAATAGAGGAGCTCTGTGTGATGCCACTAACACACTAGAAGTCCTGTGGGTGCTGCTGAGAAGAATATATAGGAGCTCTGTGTGATGCCACTAACACACTAGAAGTCCTATGGGTGCTTCTGCAAAGAAAATAGAGGAGCTCTGTGTGATGCCACTAACACACTAGAAGTCCTGTGGGTGCTGCTGAGAAGAATATATAGGAGCTCTGTGTGATGCCACTAACACACTAGAAGTCCTGTGGGTGCTTATGCAAAGAAAATAGAGGAGCTCTGTGTGATGGGACTAACACACTTCAAGTCCTATAGGTGCTTCTGGGAAGAAAATATTGCTCTGTGTGTGTAATGGGACTAACACACTTCAAGTCCTATAGGTGCTTCTGGGAAGAAAATATAGCTCTGTGTGTGTAATGGGACTAACACACTTCAAGTCCTATAGGTGCCTCTGGGAACAAAATATAGGAGCTCTGCCTGCCTGCCACGAACACACTACAAGTCCTATAGGTGCTTCTGGTAACAAAATATAGGAGCTCTGCCTGCCTGCCACTAACACACTACAAGTCCTATAGGTGCTTCTGGGAAGAAAATATAGCTCTGTGTGTGTAATGGGACTAACACACTTCAAGTCCTATAGGTGCTTCTGGGAAGAAAATATAGCTCTGTGTGTGTAATGGGACTAACACACTTCAAGTCCTATAGGTGCCTCTGGGAACAAAATATAGGAGCTCTGCCTGCCTGCCACGAACACACTACAAGTCCTATAGGTGCTTCTGGTAACAAAATATAGGAGCTCTGCCTGCCTGCCACTAACACACTACAAGTCCTATAGGTGCTTCTGGGAAGAAAATATAGCTCTGTGTGTGTAATGGGACTAACACACTTCAAGTCCTATAGGTGCTTCTGGGAAGAAAATATAGCTCTGTGTGTGTAATGGGACTAACACACTTCAAGTCCTATAGGTGCTTCTGGGAAGAAAATATAGCTCTGTGTGTGTAATGGGACTAACACACTTCAAGTCCTATAGGTGCTTCTGGGAAGAAAATATAGCTCTGTGTGTGTAATGGGACTAACACACTTCAAGTCCTATAGGTGCTTCTGGGAAGAAAATATAGCTCTGTGTGTGTGATGGGACTAACACACTTCAAGTCCTATAGGTGCTTCTGGGAAGAAAATATAGCTCTGTGTGTGTAATGGGACTAACACACTTCAAGTCCTATAGGTGCTTCTGGGAACAAAGTATAGCTCTTTGTGTGTAATGGGACTAACACACTTCAAGTCCTATAGGTGCTTCTGGGAAGAAAATATAGCTCTGTGTGTGTGATGGGACTAACACACTTCAAGTCCTATAGGTGCTTCTGGGAAGAAAATATAGCTCTGTGTGTGTAATGGGACTAACACACTTCAAGTCCTATAGGTGCTTCTGGGAAGAAAATATAGCTCTGTGTGTGTAATGGGACTAACACACTTCAAGTCCTATAGGTGCTTCTGGGAAGAAAATATAGCTCTGTGTGTGTGATGGGACTAACACACTTCAAGTCCTATAGGTGCTTCTGGGAAGAAAATATAGCTCTGTGTGTGTAATGGGACTAACACACTTCAAGTCCTATAAGTGCTTCTGGGAACAAAATATAGGAGCTCTGCCTGCCTGCCACGAACACACTACAAGTCCTATAGGTGCTTCTGGGAAGAAAATATAGCTCTGTGTGTGTAATGGGACTAACACACTTCAAGTCCTATAGGTGCTTCTGGGAACAAAGTATAGCTCTTTGTGTGTAATGGGACTAACACACTTCAAGTCCTATAGGTGCTTCTGGGAAGAAAATATAGCTCTGTGTGTGTGATGGGACTAACACACTTCAAGTCCTATAGGTGCTTCTGGGAAGAAAATATAGCTCTGTGTGTGTGATGGGACTAACACACTTCAAGTCCTATAGGTGCTTCTGGGAACAAAATATAGCTCTGTGTGTGTAATGGGACTAACACACTTCAAGTCCTATAAGTGCTTCTGGGAACAAAATATAGGAGCTCTGCCTGCCTGCCACGAACACACTACAAGTCCTATAGGTGCTTCTGGGAAGAAAATATAGCTCTGTGTGTGTAATGGGACTAACACACTTCAAGTCCTATAGGTGCTTCTGGGAACAAAGTATAGCTCTTTGTGTGTAATGGGACTAACACACTTCAAGTCCTATAGGTGCTTCTGGGAAGAAAATATAGCTCTGTGTGTGTAATGGGACTAACACACTTCAAGTCCTATAGGTGCTTCTGGGAAGAAAATATAGCTCTGTGTGTGTAATGGGACTAACACACTTCAAGTCCTATAGGTGCTTCTGGGAAGAAAATATAGCTCTGTGTGTGTAATGGGACTAACACACTTCAAGTCCTATAGGTGCTTCTGGGAAGAAAATATAGCTCTGTGTGTGTAATGGGACTAACACACTTCAAGTCCTATAGGTGCTTCTGGGAACAAAGTATAGCTCTTTGTGTGTAATGGGACTAACACACTTCAAGTCCTATAGGTGCTTCTGGGAAGAAAATATAGCTCTGTGTGTGTGATGGGACTAACACACTTCAAGTCCTATAGGTGCTTCTGGGAACAAAATATAGCTCTGTGTGTGTAATGGGACTAACACACTTCAAGTCCTATAAGTGCTTCTGGGAACAAAATATAGGAGCTCTGCCTGCCTGCCACGAACACACTACAAGTCCTATAGGTGCTTCTGGGAAGAAAATATAGCTCTGTGTGTGTAATGGGACTAACACACTTCAAGTCCTATAGGTGCTTCTGGGAACAAAGTATAGCTCTTTGTGTGTAATGGGACTAACACACTTCAAGTCCTATAGGTGCTTCTGGGAAGAAAATATAGCTCTGTGTGTGTGATGGGACTAACACACTTCAAGTCCTATAGGTGCTTCTGGGAAGAAAATATAGCTCTGTGTGTGTAATGGGACTAACACACTTCAAGTCCTATAGGTGCTTCTGGGAAGAAAATATAGCTCTGTGTGTGTGATGGGACTAACACACTTCAAGTCCTATAGGTGCTTCTGGGAACAAAATATAGGAGCTCTGCCTGCCTGCCACGAACACACTACAAGTCCTATAGGTGCTTCTGGTAACAAAATATAGGAGCTCTGCCTGCCTGCCACTAACACACTACAAGTCCTATAGGTGCTTCTGGTAACAAAATATAGGAGCTCTGCCTGCCTGTCACTAACACACTACAAGTCCTATAGGTGCTTCTGGTAACAAAATATAGGAGCTCTGCCTGCCTGCCACTAACACACTACAAGTCCTATAGGTGCTTCTGGTAACAAAATATAGGAGCTCTGCCTGCCTGTCACTAACACACTACAAGTCCTATAGGTGCTTCTGGTAACAAAATATAGGA
This sequence comes from Lithobates sylvaticus, assembly GCA_028564925.1. Lineage (NCBI taxonomy): Eukaryota > Metazoa > Chordata > Amphibia > Anura > Ranidae > Lithobates > Lithobates sylvaticus. The sequence continues at coordinate 363,127,712 of CM053029.1, read as the reverse complement.
GCTCTGCCTGCCTGTCACTAACACACTACAAGTCCTATAGGTGCTTCTGGTAACAAAATATAGGAGCTCTGCCTGCCTGCCACTAACACACTACAAGTCCTATAGGTGCTTCTGGTAACAAAATATAGGAGCTCTGCCTGCCTGTCACTAACACACTACAAGTCCTATAGGTGCTTCTGGTAACAAAATATAGGAGCTCTGCCTGCCTGCCACTAACACACTACAAGTCCTATAGGTGCTTCTGGTAACAAAATATAGGAGCTCTGCCTGCCTGCCACGAACACACTACAAGTCCTATAGGTGCTTCTGGTAACAAAATATAGGAGCTCTGCCTGCCTGCCACGAGCACACTACAAGCCCCTCTTTGTCAATCAATCTTTGTAACTGAATCTATCTAACTCAATCTCTGCAAGTGAATCTCTCTCTCTATCTATCTAAATGCAGCAGAGTGTCACAGGAACAGCCTGCTCAATCTGCGCCGGAACAGCATGTGACCGGCGCAGACGGCGTGGCGGCGTTTTATAGGGGGGGGCGTGTACTACAGCCCCTGAGCTGTAATTGGCTACAGGCGTCCTGCCTGTAGCCAATTATGGCTCTTCGAGTTTCCGGGGCTGTGATTGGCCAAGCATGCGGGGTCACAGTGCATGCTTGGCCAATCATCAGCCAGCAATGCACTGCGTCGGCCGCGCCGGCCGCAATGCATTGCGGGGCCGCTCGCATCACACGAACGTGATGCGAGCGGCCAAAATAGTTCTGGGCTCGCCGAGCGAGCGAACGCCCGGTGCTCGATGCGAACGTGGGTTCGCATCGAGCACCGGGCCCATCCTTACTACTTAGTTTCTTTTATTATTCATTTATTTATTTTTCTAACTTGCGCTTGGACATTGGCTTGAAAATTTCTACTATATGTACCCTTCTTTTAATTTACTTGACTACATTTAAGTGATTTTCATTTGTATACTGAGCGCCTTTGTCCTCAGATATACCCTTGTGTACCTAGGATGTAGATCTGGCATGAGCTGACAGCAATTTTGTCACTAGTTCCTATGGTCTCAAGCCTTACCTGACATAGCTGCTGTCCTTTGTGGAATGTAAAAGTTAATAATTTCAAAGGTTAGGCATAAAATGCTTCATCACCTCTGCATGTCTACACTCACTGGACTAAAACAAACCTTTTTTTAATTCATTTTAAATCTTTTATTAGAGCTCCCAGTTTTCAGTGTGTTTGAATGAAACATACAGGTTATCTGCATATATTATTCGAGTACATTCAAGCTGTCTCTTGATATTTCATGCTTATCTTTACAAAATTATCTCTCTCATGTTTTTATCTCTTGCCTGAAGACTGATAGGAAGGTATAGGCAAGTTGTTCTTATAATGCTATAACAACTTTTATTAAAAGTTCGAAGTGTCCATAGCTCTTATTCCAACATACTTCATCTAAAAGCGTGGCTTCATCCGCAGAAGGCTATGTGCTGAGGTACATTTTGTGCATGTATAGTCAGTACTAGAAGCTATAAAATTATTTTAAACATGAGTACATAGCATGTTGGAAAAGGAATTTAGAGCGCTTAGCTTCTAATGAAAGTTGTTATAGTTTCCTTCGTTTTTCAAATTGTTGGCTTGAATCATACACTACCTGCAACAAAGAATACTTTTTTTTTTTCTTTATGGTAAAACACACACATTTTGTTGTTTATATGTAGAATTATAAATGTGATTTTTTTTTCTTACTTTTTTGCCACTTTACTTTTCATTCAAACGCAAGCTTGTGATTGTTTCCAGTGACCACTGTTGTGTTAAAATGTAACAGGGTTACAAAACAAAATTAGTTACTTCAATCCACTATGCTCTGTTTATTTGCCTGAATTCAATTACACTGGATACTATGGTCACATAAAACTACTTTACACAAGTAAACTGGCTTCTCTATTTTTACATGACATTCATTTAATTGCAGCATTGTAAATGATTTCCTTAGGTATTTTAGGCTTCATTTTCTTTTTCTACACTGAATGTTCTTTAATAATCATCCTGTCTTTTATAATAGCCACAAACTGAACCTGTCATTCATTATGAATATTTGATGCTAAAAGCCTTGCCTGCTTTCAGCAAGAATGGTGTCTTTGACTTCCATTCACTTACGCCATATATCTATGCTCAGAATATGTACTGTAGAATGCTCCTGTAGACTATGTTAGCTAGGGATGCTTCTTTGTATCTTCAAGCGATAGGTATCTGTCTTCATGTAATTAGACTGAGGAATTTCTGTTACTTATTAGCCATGAATAATTAGTTGCTAGAGGAGTGTGTTTTAGAAATATTTCAAATTAATGTGTTCTATGTTGCTTAATGAAGGATATATAAGCTCTAAGCTGACATTAATGTGAGAGAACAAACACTATCTTAGTCTTCTCTTCTTCTGTGCTGATTTGCTTTGATTGCTGTTTTGCCATGGTGCATTCTGAGAAAAATAAAGTCTGCAGAAGATTTATTCTAAATGTTCTTTTTTTTTTTTTTTTTTCTTTTTGTTTTTTTCCCTTCTACCCTCCATATTCCCCCAATACCTCTCATCATTTTCCTCCCATATCAAATTGTTTTATATCTCTTTGTCTTATATTATAGTTTCGACATATTTCCACGTCTGCTTGAACTTTTGCCATTTTTCCCATTTTATCAGATCTTCATCTCCATCGTCCTCTCCATTATATCTCAGTTTTTCAAGATGGTGGATTTCTTCTACTTTTAGGGCCCATTCTCTTTTAGTTGGTGCTTCTTCCTGCTGCCACTTTTTCGGAATTAGTCCCTTAGCTGCGTTTAGCAATTGAGGGATCAAAGTTTTGGTGTATTGCTTAATTGGATCGTCTGTTCCATGAAATAAGCAAATCCACGGGTCCTCTTTTATGCTTACGTCAGTTATTTCTTTTATAAGGCCCAGGACCTCTCTCCAGAATATATTTATTTTTGGGCACTCCCACCAAATATGGGCCATAGTACCCCGGTTTTTACACCCCCTCCAGCAGTATGATGAGTTATCTGGATGAAGTTTATTGAGTCTATCAGGTGTCATATACCATCTGGAGAGGCATTTGTAATTCATCTCTGCTGTCAAAGTGTCAGTTGCTGAGTTGTGAGTTAGTTTCATGATCTTTTTTATTTTGTGAATATAATCCTGTGATTCTAATTCCACTCCCCATTTTATTAGGAAGGGCGGTACCTCAAGCTGTTCCTCTGCCATAAAAGCTTTGTATAATTGAGATGTTATTTTTTTTGTCCCAGTTTGGACACAGATTTTTTCCAATGCTGTGTATTTTTCTTTTGTTCTAATCGGTTGGGGCAGACTCCTTACGAAGTGGGTCAGCTGTAGGTACCGCCATTCATTTATTTTTATTTGTGTCTCGTTATGTTTTATATCACTCAGTGTTTTTATCTTTCCTTTATCTATTATGTCTTTTAATTGCGTGCATTCCCCTATCCAGTGTCCCCCAACGTGTTTTTTTCCTGGTGGGAAGTAATCACTATCACTCAAAATCATTAGAGGTGAATTAAACTTCCAGTTATACTGTTTGTGCACCAAATCCCATATTTTTAATGTGAGTCTAGTTATTTTTTGTGTATTTGTGCCCAACCCCCTTAAATGTACCGGAATCCATATTACCGTCTTTAAACTTACCCCACTTGTGCTATTCTCCATGTTGACCCATTGTTTATCTTCTGTCTCCCGTGCCCACTCAATTGCTCGTGACACTATAATGGCATAATAATATTTTTTGAGATCTGGGGTACTCAATCCACCTTGTTCTTTATTGTGCTTCAAAATATTTCGAGAGATCCTGGGTTTTTTATTTTGCCATATAAATCTGCCTAGTATTGATTTTAATTTTTGAAAATAATAATCTGGAAGGTAGATTGGCAGCATTGAAAATTTATATGTGATTTTAGGTAGTAATACCATTTTAACTGTGTTAATCCGGCCGAACCATGACAGTGGCCTTAGGGATAGTTTCTTCGTCTCATTTTTAATTTCATCTAGTAGTGGGATATAGTTTTCAGTAAAAAGTTGTTCTACGGAGTTTGCTAATTTAATCCCCAGGTATTTTAGACCCTTCTTCTTCCAGGGAAATGGGAAGTCTCTTTGTATCTCCAAGGCTTCTTTAGGTTCTATATTTATATTTAAGATTTCCGATTTATTTAGATTGATTTTGAGGTTCGATATTTCTCCGTATTGTTTTAGGGTGTCAATCAATCGTGGCATTGTGAGTCTGGGTTCGGAGACGTAGAACAGCAGATCATCGGCAAAAGCCGCGACTTTATGCTCCACGTCCCCGATTTTTATACCTTTAATATCATCCTTTGCTCTAATTGTTGATAGTAGGGGTTCCAGGGATAGCACGAAAAGCAATGGGGACAGGGGGCGACCCTGCCTTGTCCCGTTCCTCATTATAAAGGGGGTTGAATGTTCCCCATTTACTTTAATTGTTGCGGTCGGTTCTTCATATAGCACCCCGATTCTCTGTAGCATTTTGGTACCCAGGCCCAAATGCCTCAATGTTTCCATCATGAGCCCCCAGTCTACCCTGTCAAACGCTTTTTCTGCGTCAATTGACAGGAATAGGCCTGGGGGCCCATGGGTTGTCATTTTTTGCAGCAATAGGAGAGTTCTGACCCCGTTATCACGCCCCTCCCTTCCTGAGACAAACCCTACCTGATCCGGATGCACCAACTGTTTCATCTTGTCCCTAAGTCTGTTAGCGAGGATTCTAAATGTTCTAATCCTCTTTTGAGTAATATTCAACACCTACTAGTGGACCCCCTGAAGTGCCTGCAATTGCCTTCCTTATCCAGACAGCATTCAATTCCTACCTGCTTTCAGTTTGATAGAAAGGACCTTTTTGACTTAGAGCCTATATCCCCTTTCTGATGCTAAACCGCACCCACCTACTCTTGTCAAATAAGGATGTACCTGTTGGCCATCAAGGGACTCTCATCACTTTCTTATGCTATCCAAAGACGCATGGTGGTATAGCAGTTTAAAGAAATGGGTATCTTGACAGGAAGCTAGGAGTCAGAGCTCCGAGCGAAGCAGAGACCTTTACTAACTCCTCAGGGCTTCAAAACTCTTGTTTTGCTACCTGAATGCCCTAACACCCCCGGGGGACTAGAGGTGCATGTCGACAGCTAAAAAAAACAAACACAAATCTGCGCAGCGGTCCCTTACAAAACAACCTCCTCCGGGTACGGGAAGAAACCATGATGTCTCAAGATGGCACCCACAAGAAGAGTGTCCCTCCAGACGTCCCCGATCTTCTCCCACAACTTCGTCTGAGCAAAGTGAGTACACACCTCATCTCACTAAAGCAAACTTAGAGGACAGTTTGTCCGCTATATACGGCAAACTCGCGCACAAGTTCCAGGCAGAACTACATAAGTCCACCAACACTCTGTCTCAGGAGATTACAGTGCTGGGTGGGCAGACGGACATGTTAGAAATAAGCATTATGAGCTACACCTGGCATATGCGGACCTCCGCAAAGACCATGAGGTGCTCTCTGATACGGTTATCCATAACCATTTATAGGATTTGGACAACCGTAACCGGAAGAAACAACATCAGGATCCACGGGATACCCGAGTCACTGAACTACCAGAGGCCATCAAAAAGCTGTTTCAAAGTTGCATAGAGCCCTCAGATCCAAACCCCCACCTGAGAAGCCCCCCAGAGACATTGTGATGTGCCTGAAGGATTTCCTAGTGAAGGAAGAGATCCTGCGTGCATCCCACAACCCCCTTCTGCATCCAGCTAGATGGGATCACAGTCCAAATTTACCCGGACGTTTCCCCAGCAACCCTGGAGAAAAGGAGACAGATGAAGGAGGTCACTTCAGTTCTACAAACTGCGAGAATTCATTACAGATGGGGGTTTCCATTCAAGCTTTCTATCCCTCACAATGGCACTACCTACATTGCTACCACAGTAACCACAGTAACAGAGGGCAAAGAAATCCTAGTGAACTCCTCGCACTACTCCCATTTGGGCCACCCCTTCACTGCAACGAGACAGGAGGAACCGCCAATGCACCAGGGACCTGACAGCTTTATCCCAACCGTTCACAACGGATCACCACACCCCCCCCCCCTTTTTTTTTGCAGAAAATGGCTTGATATGCAGCACTGTTTGTTACAATTAAATGTTTTCTACTCACCCCCTTGTTGAGTCTAAATTAGGAGCAATTTGGTCTCCCTCACCTTGACGACTGTCTTTTCTCACCCGCTTGAGCAAACCCCCACCCACATCTGCTCTTTTCCTGGCATAGACTTCTCTCCCACCTTTTGTTTAAAGGGAGAGACCTCTGGATCCCCCCTTCTTTTTTGCTTTCACTGCAGGTGAGATTTTCAGAGCATGTGGAGTATAGGACTGTATAGTCTGCTGAAACTGGTTATGCAGACCAGGGTGACTCCTTCACCCTGGCCCCTTAGTTTTTGGTTATACACCTACAGTTTAATTGTTTGCTTGATATTTTTTTTTATGTTGATGTACCAACAGAGATGGAAACTGACACATGTAAGTGCCTCATACATATGGGCTTTGAGTTATACTTTAAAACAGAACCAGGCCCCCTGTGCTCTTTGCTGGCGCACATAGTGTTGGACTCATACTCGGTTGCCCCCCAACTCGGACCACATATAACTAGCATAACTCTATGCACATAGCCTCTAAAATGTTCACACTCAATATGGGGCACTGTGTAATATCTCAAAATGTGAGAGTCTTTAACTCCCCACGGAAACGTAGAAGAGCCTTTAAATGTTATAAAAACATAGGGGCAGATGTCATGATGCTGCAGGAGACTCACTTCTCCTCTACCACCCACCCCAAATTCTTTGACAAATCTTTCAAGGCACACTATTTTACAACCTTTGAATCCAAGACGAGGGGAGTTGCAATCTTTATTAAAAACACTATGCCATTTGATGTTAAGCATATTTATAGAGATCCAGGAAGTAGGTTTCTTATACTGCAGGGCGAATTACAGGGCAGAGCCCTTACAATAGCTAACATTTACATTTACGCCCCGATAACTCCCAGAGCACCTTCTTCAGATAATTCTTTTGCATACAAGATAGATACATCTCCCCACGTATGCTAGTCGGGGGAGACTTTAATCTGGTGGTCCACTCTGACCTGGACAGGAGTAAGGTGGTGCCCTCGGCTAACGCTTTCCCTAAATCACTGCAGAGATCGTCAGGTACACACCAACTGTTTGACACATGAAGGGCCTTGAACACGGGAGTAAGGGAATACACACACTACTCCCACCTTCATGACAGCTACGCTAGGTTGGACTACATCCTCAGCTCTCCTATCCTAGTAGCTAACTCATCCTCAGCTGCAATACATACAAGCCCATGGTCGGATCACCATGTGGTTTCATTCCACACTTCCCAAATAGGGCTTTCCCCCGTGACGGCTTCCTGGAGACTGAATGACTCCATGTTAGCAGACCCCGAAATCATGTCACAGGTGGCAGATCAATTAGCAGAATACTTTAGACTAAATGATGTAGATAAAATATCCCCCTCCATATTATGGGCAGCTCATAAGGTGGTCCTTCGGAGCCGCCTTATTGAACTAGCCACTATCAGAAAACGCCAAAAAATTGCGAACATTAAATCTCTCACCTTTGAGCTAGACAAACTCTACCATGTCCATGCCCAATCCCACTCCCCAGACACACTGAGACAGATCAACGAGTGGAATTAGATACACTCTTGTCAGAACAAACGGAAAAATCCTTACGCTGGTCTAAGGCACTGTTCATCTTACATAGTAACTCGGCCTCTGCCATGTTTACATGCAAATGTCACCAATCCTTACAGCTGACACATGTCTACAAGCTAGGTCGGGTCAATTTCTATTTTACCGAAAAGAGGTCCTACAAATGTTTACATCCTTCTACAATTCCCTATTGTCACCCCCAGACCTCCCCTCCCCTAACAACCTAGATTCATGGCTGGGCTCTCTGTCCCTCCCATCACTATCAGAGGAGCAGCTAAGTACACTGAATGCCCCCTGCACTGAGCAGGAGATTATTACAGTCAATATATCCTTAAAAACTTTGACTGCCCCCACCCCTGACTGTTACACCTCACTGTACTATACAAAATTTGCAGACACACTAGCCCCTAGACCTACCAAATGGATTAACCACACCCTACACCCTACAAGGTATTCCCAAACCAAAAGCCTTGGTTGGATGGTAAAGTAAAGGCTCAGCTTAGAGCAAGGGATGTGGCCTTTAGATTGGGTGACCCTATGGCCTATAGGAAAGCTTGGAATGAATTAAAGAAAGGCATTAAGGAGGCTAAGCGTAGATATAAACAGTGCATTGAATCTTATTAGATATGTGGGCATGTGCTAGGAGTATGTATGTGTGTTTTTTTTGAGAAGTGTTTATATTGCTGCTGTAAAGAGTACTTGAAAAAATGTTGTTGTATGTATACAATGACAATAAAGTATATCTATCAATCTTCACAGAAAATATGACACTTATCCCTAAACCCAATAAGGACCACTCCCTCCCACAAAACTATAGACCAATATTGGTCCTCAATAATGACCTCAAAATACAAGGTCGGGTATTAGCAAATAGATTAGTGCCCATTATCTCCTCACTAATAGGTCCAGAACAGACTGGCTTTATCCCAACAAGACAGATTACAGACAATATCCGCTTGGCAGCTAATATAATCCGAGACGCAGACATTTACTCCCGCAGTCCTAATTTTAGGCTTAGACATACATAAGGCATTTGATAGCATCCTCTGTCCCTACATAGATGCCATTCTTACCAAATTCAGATTCTCAGGTGAATTTGTAAGTGCCTGTATCACAACCCACACACCCGAATTAAACTACCCGGCTGCTCCTCAGAATATTTTCTCCTGGGCAGGGGTACTAGGCAGGGATGTCCCCTCTGATGTTTGCCCTGGCCCTGGCAATAGAACCTTTAGCCAGGGCGATTATCACAAACCCGAATATTAAAGGATACCAGAAGGGAGCGGAAGAGTTTAAAATGAGTCTGTACCAGACCCGATAGTATCCCTCCCTAACCTGCTATCCACCCTGAAGGATTTCCACTTCCTTTCTGATTTAGGCGTAAACCTTGCAAAATGCTCGGCCCTCCCAATCAACATCCCACAACACACTTTAACCAGCCTCAAGGATTCGTTTGGTATTGCCCTCACAGATAGCACCCTTCAATCTTTAGGGATACGCTTGGCCCTCTCTCTTCAGGCTATGTATAACGCCAACTTCCCACAAACCTTCTCCAAAATTAAGCAATGGCTGCACCTATGGTCATCCTTCCCTATCTCCCTAATGGGAAGAGTTACTGCCATCAAAATTTCCATCCTCCCAAAACCTCTTTACTTTTTTAGGGCCTTACCCATCTATGTGTCTTGTCAAACCATAGAGTTGATCCAAAGGGCCATTAATAAATTAATATGGAAAAACAAGACCCCTAGATACAGCAAATTACTCACTCAGAGATCTCTACCTCAAGCAGGGTTGGGCCTGCCTAATGTTTGGCTCTACTATTTAGCAGCCAGGTTGGCCCAAAAAGCCCAATGGCATGTCCCCCCTTGCGCGGATTTCCTGGCTCTTGTTCAAGACAATCTCTGCTCACCCTTTCTACATTCCGGATCTGCTATGGAGGTCTGGGGTGAGCCCCAGGGAGTTGAGCGCTCTAAAAAGTATTGTGAGCCAAACTATACACCTATGGAATATATGCCAACAGAAATTTATACTGAGATCCCTCAGACCCCCTCTAACCTCTTTTCTGGGCGACGCAAAATTCACCCAGGCATTCAAATCACCGAACAAATTCCTCTGCTGGGAATAGAGGAATCTCAAAATAAAATTGAATAAACCGCGCTACACATTAGAACAAAAAGAGGGGGGGGGAAGAAAAAAGCCTAACCTAAAAGGCTGCTGCTAGAAGTGGGATACTCACACACAAGATCATATGAATGGGTAAAGCTGCGCCAATATTAGCTAATTAAATATAAATGAAAAAGGGAACACAAATAACCAAACAATTGTTAAAAAAGAATAATAGTCTAATATTAAACGTGACCATAAAGGAACACATAAAATAAAATGGATAATAAAGTCCAATGGTGACTGCAACAGTCCTATTTGAATATCTTCTTTAGAACACAAGGTCCGGTTTCATGTAGCCGACAGACTTGTAATATTCAGAGAATATACACCACCGTGACAGGTCTAAATTATCACACTGTGACATGCAGAAGTTTTGTTCGATCCCAACCACCTGTTAGATTGAACGCTTACCAGATGGCTGTGTATATAGAGCACTGTAAGAAAAGCCTGCAGTTTCCAGGATAAACGATAACTGGTAGGACCGGTCAACCCAGGAACGATCACTCAGAAAGAAAGATCTCTGCACCGTCCGCTCCACCCAGAAACATCCAACTAGTTATCACACACGCCGCTCCGGTCTCCTCACACTCGCTCACAGAACCAAAAACCCACGACACTCTCCCGGGTCAGCTGACGGTCTCAGGGCGGGGCTGGATAGAGGAATCTCACCACACTGAAGGCCCTATCACAAGGGACACATTTTTGCACCTTTGCATTCCTTCAGGAACAACATAATATCCCGAGGTCTGAGTTCTATAAATACCTTTAAATAAGGCATTTTTTCGAATCTATGTGCTCTTTGAACGCTGACCCCAGACTCTCTCAATATGAAACAGTCTGTCATACCCTATCTAGAGAGAAAGGGATCATCTCCTTGTTGTATGATATCTCAATGACATGCACTTACCAGAGAAATCTGTGGCTATGACCCACTGGGAATCAGACATAGACCAAGAATTTTCCCCAGAGGATTGGTTAGACATGTTAGAAAACATGCATAAATGTTCGCTCAAGTAAACAGTAGTAAAACTCCATACAAGGTGGTACCTCACCTCAGATAAAGTACACAGATTCTACCCTGGGGTCCCAGACACTTGCTTTAGGGGCTGTCAGACTGCGGGCACATTGCTTCATACCTTCTGGAGCTGTCCCCAATTGAAACATATATGGAGTCTAACAGCCAATAAGGTGGCACAAATATCAACAACAACAAATATCAACAACATCCCTGATCACATTAAAAGGCACCAATGTGCCTACTCTTTACCCCCATAGCAAATATTCCCCCACAAGCCAAAAGTTAATTAACACCCTTTTTGGCGCTATCCTGTGGGCTATAGCCTTAAACTGGCATTCACCCATGGTTCCTTTGACTCAAGTACTCCAAGGAATCGAAACCATCAAACTGACTGAACGAATTCACCATACGATAATGTCAACTATGCAGGTTTTCCACAGTAAAAGGGTCAGGCTGGTCTACATACGGTAGCTCACAGTGAACCAGGGCCTTATATACTGGCTCTAGCCTTTCTCTCCCCCGGCAATAGGGGATCCCTTCTCCGGGCACATAAAACTGCCTCTGAGACGGGCTCTAGATAATTGATTGCATTTATGATTTTGGTAATTGTATACAAAGAGAGCTCAACACAACTCTGTCATCTCTTCGCGTTCATCTCTTCTGTGTTTGTTTCGTTATGTTCACGTTATTTTCTTATGGATGAGTAGTAATGAGACGCACCCCACTGTGGTGCCTATATCTAGCTGAGATTTGTAATTGTACATGCCAAAACGGTTCCATTGTGACCATGTTTAATGTCTATCAGTCTGGGATGTATCCCTACGTTTATAACGATTGCTATTTTTTTTTTATGTACCGTCTTTTCCTACTCTCCAATAAAAATGTTTGTATTTAAAAAAAAAAAAGAAATGGGAATCTTTAGGTTGATTATTTTATCTATTAAAGGTCTATTTTTTGTAGGCATTTATATAGCACAGACAATTTACTTTTCATACTGTACATTCATATAAGTCCCTGCCTTTAAGGAGTTAAGGAGCTTACATTCTAAGTTCTTCAACACACAAATTTGGGGCAATTTAGTCAGGATCCAATTGTTCAAGCAGCATGTCCTTGGGGAGTAGAAGGAAACTGGAATATCTATGCAAGCATATGAAGATCATGCAAACTCCAAGTGGATTCTGGATTCGGTGCGATCTGATGCACTCGTCTCAAAAAAGGCCCACACCAAAGAACTTTTGGAATAACGAGCAGAGTCAGCACCCTGCACAGGTGGAGCTCTGCGGTGTGATTCAATCGGTGTGCTGCCCTTAAGCTGGCCCCCGGAGGGCATCCTACCTCGTTGGAGATGTGCCTCCTCCTCCTCTCTCCTATCAGGCACCCACGTGGAGTCAGTGACCTCATTATTCCCTCCCTCTTCACCACTGGAGCAAACCTGGCAGTATGCTGCAGCTGGTGGAACACGACTGCCCGATTGCTGTCCTTGAGCATCCCCTCTCTCTGCGCCCACGCTACTGCCTTCCTCTAGCTGGGTATCATAATCAGAGCCTTCAAAACGCTGGGCATCCTCCTGGAGCATGTACCCAACACTGTGGTCAAACAGTTCGGGGGACAACTCAGGAAGACATGGTGGGTCTAGGGAAGGAGTGACTGATGACAATGAGATGAGGGAAGAGGACGCATTGGCAGCTGCTTTGCCAGTACCCTGAGCCTGGGTGAGAGAGGATGAGGAGGATGAGAAGGGCTTGGTCATCCACTCTACCAAGTCTTCGGCATGATGCGGCTCAACATGTCCAGCTGCCGAAAATAAGGACAATTGTGTCCCATGGCCACGTGCTGATGACGATGCACCACATCCATGACCAGCACTGGTGCCTCTAGACACAGAGCCTGCTTGCCCTCTTGTACTGGCTCGTGACTGTCTGCCTCTCCTTGTTGGCCTTCCAGACATTGCAATGGCCTGCAGGGAGATGGGAAAACCAGCAATTGGGTAGTGTATATTGTGCTGGAGGCACACAACACCCACTGTAAAGGCTGCATATGCCTGTATTAGAGAACACCAGCAATAAAGGGTAGATACAGGTGTATACTGTGCTGTGCTGGAGGCACACAACACACACTAACTCCTGCAGATAGCTGTATTAGAGAACACCAGCAAATAAGGGTAGATACAGGTGTATACTGTGCTGTGCTGGAGGCACACAACACACACTAACTCCTGCAGATAGCTGTATTAGAGAACACCAGCAAATAAGGGTAGATACAGGTGTATACTGTGCTGTGCTGGAGGCACACAACACACACTAACTCCTGCAGATGGCTGTATTAGTGAACACCAGCAAATAAGGGTAGATACAGGTGTATACTGTGCTGTGCTGGAGGCACACAACACACACTAACCCCATCACACAGGAAGAGGATGAGGAGGAGGATTGTGTCAGCATGGAGGTGGAGCCTGGCACTCAGCATCAGCAGCAGCAGTCTTTTAGGGATGATTTACAGTCCCAAGAAACCGGTGGACTTGTATGTGGCTGGGAGGAGGTGGCTGTGGATCATGTTGTCCTTAGTGACCCAAAGGACTCTGGACCGAATGCCTCAGCTTACCTACGCTGCATGGCCTCCCTGATCCTGCAAAGCCTGCGGAAGGATCCTCGTATTCTTCGGATCAAGGAGAGGGACCATTACTGGCTGTATAAAAGTGGGGGTGGTGCTGCGCTGTTACCCAGGGAGGTGGCCAAATCTGCCACAAGGTGGCAGTAATGGGATAAAGACGTAAACCCTTTAAGTGTAGCAATCATATGAGACAATAATAGTTGATGATGCGACTATTAAGTCGAAGTAATGCAAGTTGAGATAGATAATTCCCTTACTATACAAGATAAGGGGTATGGTGTGACCAATACAGGTTAATAAAAATTGCTATTGGTGAACCCAGGTAAAAATATATATAATAGAATTGTAAATAGTACTAAGGTGCGAGAGTGTAAATTGAACTAATAGCACCTAAATAAAACTACTAATAAAACACCATAAGCAGGTAATAAAAAAATCAGATATACATATAAAATCATATAAGTGAACATATGGTAAAAATGTGTCTATAGATAAACAATTCCAAAGTGCATAGTAAATGGTGAACAAAATATAAAATCCTTAAAGTGCTAGTGCAAGTGTGCACAGGCTAAAAATGCGACTGAGTGATTGAGTGACGGATAAAACGATAAATATAATCGCATTGGAGATACGTGATGAGTAGAGGTATGTGCAGAGAAGTTGCAGTGGAGTGAACAGTAGAACAATAAATATAAAGTGCAAAGTATGCGAGCATACAAAATAATGTATAAGCTGGATGAGACTAGTCAGCGTGACTATAGATGAAAAAATCCCTGGCAAAATATAAAGCTACCAGTAAACAAAGTGGAATAAAGTTTGAAATATAAAATATAACGAAATGCTAGGTGCAGACGCAAAGTGCACACACAGATATCCTATAGGTAAAATCGCATAATGCAGGATGCGTAAAAAATAGTCATATGCGACTAAAATCACATAGTCATATGCGACTAAAATCGCATAGTGCAGGATGCGTATAAAATAGTCATCTGCGACTATGTTGCATGCATATAAGTCCGTGATAAATAAGTCAATCCTCAATAGTTTATAAGTATATAATCATTTCTTGTGGTAAGAAGGTGAGGGTAGTGATGTGATCCTTGGGTCAAAAGTGATATCCGTGCAGTGGCGTGTTTCAAGCAGTAGGGGTCACTCCTCTTCGTGTGGGGTACACTAAAGTGAGCAATGGACCCTTACCTTGCGGCAAAGGGTTAACCGCATATAAATGATGTAAAGGGGTCTGCTTTCTTCTCCTTCCCTCACGGTGGTCTGCCTGGGTAGGTGCGTATTCCTTTTCCCTGGTTCCAGGTATATCTAGCCTTTGTAGCTCACGGCAGATGCCGGAGTGATAGGTAAAAGATGAGGGGGGGACCGTATAGTGTAGTATGTTTAAAATGTATTTGCTCAATAAAAACTGTTTAATATAGTACCTAGTACTCACAATAGAACTCACAGAATAACAATAAATATTTTCTCTTATCTTAGACGAGCGCCGAGCTCGTTCCATTTGCTTCCTTGTTTGTATTGAATGGCTCTCCTGTCCCTACGCGTGGCGTCATGTGACTTCATCAGGGGATCGGGGACCATTACTGGCTGGACACTCTCCTTGATCCATGGTACAAGGGTAAGGTTGCGGACCTTATCTTGCCATCGCAGAGGGAGCAGAGGATGAGACATCTCAGGGAGGCCTTGCAGAAAGGTCTGTGCAATGCGTTCCCAGAGACTGGGAGGTTACAAACTCCTGGTCCTGGACAACGAGTTGCTGAGGCTTCGGTCAGTAGCAGAAGGAGTGGTGGAGAAGGTGGCCGTCTGACCAATGTAATCAGACAATTTTTTAGTCTGCAGCCCCAAGGTATGATCCATCGCCAGCGTCTGATATACATGGTGCAGGAATACCTAGGGGCAAGTTCAGACTTGGACACCTTTCCCACCAAAAATCCTCTGGCTTACTGGGTCTTGAGGATGGATCACTGGCCAGAGCTTGCACAGTATGCAATTGAGCTACTGGCCTGTCCTGCATCCAGCGTTCTTTCAGAACGCACATTCAGTGCTGCTGGAGGCTTTGTCACTGATCACAGGGTGCGCCTGTCCACCGACTCGGTTGATCGACTGACCTTCATAAAGATGAATCAGATTTGGATCACCTCCAGCTACCAGGCAGCTGAAGCTGATGTAACAGAATCATTTATTTTGAAATGTTACATCACTTCAAGACTGCCTATGCTGATGCTGAGTGACTGTCCTGTTATAAAGACTGACTATCCTCTTCCTCCTCAATGATCCTGATGATAGCTTGGAAGAACATTTTTGTTTCTGGGTGCCACCACCAGTGGCTAAGGCCCAATTTTTCAGCCCCTGTTTAACAGGGGCATGTAATTACAATTTTTTATGCAATGCTTTGCAGCGGGGCTCATTCGTGCACTCCAACTAGAGTATCTGGGAGAGGTTGCAGTGTCGTGGCACCAGCACCAGTGCCTAAGGCCCAATTTTTCAGCCCCTGTTTAACAGGGGCGTGTAATTACAATTTTTGATGCAATACTTTGCAACAGGGCTCATTGCTGTGCTCCAAGTACAGTATCTGTGAGGGGTTGCCGTGTTGTGGGACCAGCACCAGTGCCTAAGGCCCAATTTTTCAGCCCCTGTTTAACAGGGGCGTGTAATTACAATTCTTGATCTAATAATTCTCAGCAGGGCCCATTCCTGCACCCACCAAGAGTAACTGTGAGGGCTTACGGTGTTGTGGCAACACCATCCACCACCACCACCAAAGGCCCAATTTTACTGCCCCTGTTCAACAGGGGCATGCAATTACAATTCTTGATCTAATAATTCACAGCAGGGCCCATTCTTGCGCCCACCAAGAGTAACTGTGAGGGCTTACAGTGTTGTGGCAACACCATCCACCACCACCACCACCACCACCAAAGGCCCAATTTTTCTGCCCCTGTTCAACAGGGGCATGCAATTACAATTCTTGATCTAATAATTCACAGCAGGGCCCATTAATGCGCCCACCAAGAGTAACTGTGAGGGCTTACAGTGTTGTAGCACCATCACCACCACCAATGTCCCAATTTTTCCTACCACTGTTCAACAATGGCATGTAATTACAATTCCTGATATAATAGTTCACAGTGGTGCATTCCAGCACCCACCAAGAGTAACTGTTACAGTGTTGTGGTAACACCAACATCTAAGGGGCAAATTTCTGAAGAGTATATACGGCAGGCCTCTACTTTTAAACATCCAACTTACAAACGACTCCTACTTGCAAACGGAAGGAGACAACAGGAAGTGAGAGGAAATCTACCCCTAGGAAGGGAAATTCTCTCCTGTAAGAGTTAATATGAGAAAAAGGTGTCTCCTCTCTACTGATGCTTTATCACCAATCATTGTTTCAATAAAAAAAAACACTTTTCCAAAAACATTTGTCATTGTGACGGAAAGTGAGGTGAAATGTTCTGAACAGGTGCACAGACAGCAAAACAAATGTTACAGGGGTGATAACCCTTCCCTATGTTCTCCAAAAAGCTTAAAAATAGATTTTTTGGCTGCAGCTACACTTAAAAAATGTACCTGTTCTAAATTACAAATAGATTCTACTTAAGAACAAACCTACAGTCCCTGTCTTGTTTGCACCGCCTGTATACTGCTGTTCAGAGTATATAGGGTTTTAGGTATAGGGTTTTATTTTGGGTGTGGGGTTCCCCTTAATATCCATACAAGACCCAAAGTGGCTGGTAATGGGCTGGGGTGGTGGGGGGGGGGGGGTGATGGGGTAGCCATGCCAATTTTCTCACAGATTTTCACCCATATTGCCAGGACAAGACATGACATTGAAGCCGCAAGCAGTTTTAAATGGCTTTTTTTCCTTTACAAATGTAATTTTGCGCAGGGACAGTTCTAAACACGGGAAACACATGCCACTTCACAGGCATACTTTAGAAACCCCCCAGGTACGATATTTCAAGGAATATTTCACTTTTTTTTTTCACTTTATGCATCATTAAAATGACTGCTCCAGAAAAAACAACTGTTTTTAAAACTTCCTTTTGCATTGATACATGTCCCCTGGGGCAGAACCCGGTCCCCAAACCCTTTTTAGGACAATAACATGCATATTAGCCGTTATAATTAGCACTTTAGATTTTGAACGTTCGCGTCCATTGTATTTAATAGGGTTCTAACGTTCGCACGAACTTTCGGTCCGTTCGCAGGTTCTGGTGCAAACCTAACCGGGGGGGGGGGGGGGTTCGGCTCATCCCTACTGTATACAATACACATGTGACTTAAGCCTGGAAAGCCTATGTTATATTATCTGGTACTGACACATGCACACGTTTATTTTGTTACTGTTTATGAGCAAATAGAGTGTTTACTTTGGAAAGTGTATATTCAATTTCCAAGTCAATGTTGGTGAATAAGGTGTAGTATAAATACCAATCATGTGCTAGGAAAAATCAAGTTTTTGAAATTTCCCTTACATATTATAGGTTATTCAAAATTAACCCGGTTTTGACTAATGCTCATTTTGCAAATTGAACATA
>CM053029.1:363083915-363109132 GCA_028564925.1 Lithobates sylvaticus | reverse complement strand
CACAGAACAATGATATACTGTTGGTATTTACAACCAATGAGACATACACAATTTAGTGGTTCTCTGTAGCGATAACAATAAAATCGAATTGGTTGTGAACAATAGTACAGGACATGGTTTCAAAACTGGACCCATTGAAATCACCAAATACAATCAGTAAACAATTTACAGGCATACCCCACTTTTAAGTACACAATGGAGTTTATTTACTAAAGCTGGAAAGTGCAAAATCAGGCTCACTTCTTCATAGAAACCAATGAGCTTCCATGTTTTATTTCACAAGCTTAATTGAACAAGCTGAGGTTAGAAGCTCATTGGTTTTTATGCAGAAGTGAGCCTGATTTTGCACTTTCCAGCTTTAGTAAATAAACCTTATTGTGTACTTAAAAGTGGGGTATGCCTGTAGTATTCTAGCCATCACATTACAGATTAGGCAAAGCTCCTATTGGGTTATAGGAACTGGGATCTTTTACTTAGTTTTGCTCTATATTCACTATAGATTCTCACACAGATCCAAATTATTTTATTTTTAAACTGTAAAAAATGTGCCTGTTTGCTAGAGACTGGGGTCCTCATAAATATTAATAAGTTTTTTAGTAATTTTCTTTTTACAATAGAAAGGGCTGTTGTTCTGACATTTTGATGATTTACATGTTTAATTGAACTAGTGCTTGGCTATGGTTCTTCATTAAATAATGACCCATGTGTTTGCATTGTGTTTTTCAATAAAGCCGCGTACACACGATCGGATTTTCCGACAGGAAAAGTGTGATGACAGGCTGTTGGCGGAAAATCCGACCGTTCCATCGGACAATTGTTGTCGGATTTTCCGTGGACAAATGTTGGATGGCAGGCTTTAAAATTTTCCGCAGACAAATGTTTGTTGGATTTTCCGATCGTGTGTACACAAGTTCGTCGGACAAAAGTACAAACACGCATGCTCGGAAGCAAGGAAGAGCTGGAAGCGGTCGGTCTTGTAAACTAGCATTCGTAAAGGAGAATTAGCATTCGTGACGTGGCAAATTATGAAATCTTGAAATGCAGCGCACATTCCCTTCTTCTTTATTTAATGGGATAATAATGAAGCTGCTTGGCTGGTGATACAGATGGAGTTATGGCAAACGTATTTAAAAAGGCTTTTATTTTCTAGTGATATTAAGAATAAGTTACCACAACACCATTAGCCCGTAGTTTTTAGGATCAAAGATACAACTATGTTGGTGTCCCATGTCAATTTTACATTGTATTTTTTTTTTTAAATGTAACTGCCTACTCCCAAACTGTCATTTGAAGTAAAAAACATAGCCAAGCATTATTCTACACATGTTTTTTTATTGTGCATTAAATAAAGAAAACAAATACAATTAGACATGCTATCTGCCAATAGAACTTAACCAAAAAGTGCATTCTATGCATTAAAAAAAAATTGAAAATATACCAAATCAAATCATTATTCAACCAAAAAATAAAATAAAAGCCTCAAGCATGTGTCCTGCTTCTTAATATAGGGGGTCAACAATGCCAAGAGTTGGAGAAAGCAGGGGTCCGTCATCCGGAGATAATTCTGAAAATCATCCGGATTATTCTCCTGGAGCTCCCGCAGCAAAGCCATATGACATAATTGGTCATGATTTATAAAGCAACCAATTTTTGGTCCAAGAAATCCTCCTCCTCCTGTTCCTGGACTGGACTTGGGTCAAAGCAATAAATCCAAGACCAATAATAAATAACACGTTATCTTTTCCGATTCCGCAACATGTCTGATTGACGAACGGCCGTTCAGAAACAAACTGAAAAGCATGAAATGAAAAGTGCAAACTGAAAAGCACTAAATGAAAAGCGTGAAATGAAAAGCGCGAATCAACAATCACCAAACATCTACTAACATGAAATTAGCAGAAGGAGCCCAAAGGGTGGCGCTAAAGAGCTGAAAAAACACGTAGTACGTCACTACGTTCGTGTTTGTTGGCCGACAATTCCTTGACATTTGTAAGACAAAATCCAGGTACATGCCTTCGGACAAAAGTCAGAGGTTTTGTCTGCGGAAAATCAGATTTTTACAGATACTCTCAGTAGCACAAGGTAGCTGGAGCAAAACAAATTATTTTAAAATGGTCTGTCTTGACTGCATTTGTTCTTTGAGAAAATGTGCTGAATAAAGTCTACTTGTGTTTTTTTTTTACTTTCCAGTGGATAGAACCCTATTAGCAACATAAGAAAATGGACATTGTATATGGGCCAAAAGGCAATTAACTGCCATAAAATCGTCCTGTACTAGTTACAGCTACCACTTAAAAATATCACATAAACAAGCATCCCAACAACCTGACAATAAACCAAGTAATAGCTGTCAGCTTTCTTTCCTACAGTATGCGCAGCATCTTTGGCACAGCAATAGGAAAAAAATGTTGACTGTTAACGAGTGGTAAAATGTTACACCCACTTGAAAAATCCAGGACATAGCCAAGAGTAACATTGCAAAAGCATACTAAAAAGATCAAATTGGGGAGACTGAGATTCTGAAATGATAGTTTGTGCCGACTAAATTGAAATGTGATTATTTGGCTTGTTTTCATATCCTTTCACTAATAGCTAGCAGAAACTTGGCAGCTTGTCAGAAATAATGGTGTTTCCATCACACAAATATGTAATTGACTACCACTCTTGCTTCTCATTTTAGCCTTAATTCTGTAATACTGACAATGATGTGCTGGCTGCTACTTTTTTACATTCTGCATCTCCTTTTGTTTACCTTGAAGGTTAAATCCAGCAAAATAACATTCATTTGCACCTATTGTATGATTGTTAAAACCAGTCATCTGATGAGGCCCCAAGTAGATATTTAGCTAATGTTGCTTATTTGTAAAGGAAGGGAGGAGAGACAGTTACAAATGCTTAGTTCACTGTATTTGAATAGAAAATACATAAAAAAATACTTACTGTACACACAAGCCTATAAGGCATAGCGTATTTATGGCTTCAATAGGAATACAGAGCTGTATACAGCTGGAAAAGCTTGTAGGAAGCCTTTCATAAGACTCAAGCTGCATGGGAACACCCTTTAGAAAAACGTGGTTTCTCATGCAAAGCAGATTTTCTTTAATCCCCCAACTTCAGCAGTAGTTACTTATTATTATATTATATTATTATTATTTTTTTTTTTTTTTTACAGGACTTATATAGCGCCAACAGTTTGCACAGTGCTTTACAAAATGACCTTTCATTCATTTCTCTACTGCTCAATTTGAAGCCAAAGAAAATACCAGGTACCTTTGGGTATGGCATGTGACTCATCCATGTGACTCATCCATGAGTGTTGGGCCAATCAGTGCTGTAACAGCAAAGTCAATAGCTCCAAGTTACAGCCTGTTGCTTTTACAGAGATTGGCTTTCACTCCCAAGTGTTGGGAAGAGCAGTGAGGGAGTAAAAGAAAGGTATGAAGATGCAACTGTGGAGGTCTAAATTAACCACTTGCCGACCAGCCACCGTCATTATATGGCGGCAGGTCAGCACCTACCCGCAAATCTCCATAGCTGTACGTCGGCTCTTTTAACAGCCCTAGCAGGTGCGCGCTTGCCTGCTGCATGGCAGCAATGCACGTGGCTGGCAGCCGCGATGTCCGGCGGCCACACACGATCACGGGCACAAGAGCCAGAACAGTGTATGTGTAAACACACAAGTCCCCATTCTGTCAGGAGAGGAGAGACAGATTGTCTGTTCCAATAAGTAGGAACAGACGATCTGTCTCGTCCTCTAGTCAGTCCTATCCCCATACAGTTATAAACACTCACGAGGGAACATATTTAACCCCTTGATCGCCCCCTAGTGTTAATCCTTTCCCTACCAGTGACATTTACACAGTAATCAGTGCATTTTTATAGCACTGATCGCTGTATAAATGTCAGTGGTCCAAAAAATGTGTCCAAAGTGTTGATCTGTCCGCCGCAATGTCGCAGTCCTGCTAAGAATCGTAGATCACCGCCATTACTAGTAAAAATAAAATGAATGAAAAAAATGCCATAAACCTATTCCCTATTTTGTAGACGCTATAACCTTTGCGCAAACCAAGTAATATACACTTATTGCAATTTTTTTTTTACCAAAAATATGTAGAAGAATATATTATATTGGCCTAAACTGATGAAGAAATTTATTTTTTTACATTTTTTTGGGGATATTTATTATAGCAAAAAGTATAAAATATTGTTTTTTTTTTTCAAAATTGTCGCTCTTATTTTGTTTATAGCGCAAAAAATAAAAACCTCAGAGGTGATCAAATACCACCAAAAGAAAGCTCTGTTTGTGGGAAAAAAAGAACGTCAATTTTGTTTGGGTGTAACGTCGCACGACCGCGCAATTGTTAGTTAAAGCGACGCAGTGCCGAATTGCAAAAAGTGCTCTGGTAAGGAAGGGTGTTTAAAAGCCCTGTATTGAAGTGGTTAAAGTGGTTGTAAACTCTTACAAACCACTTTGACCTACAGGTAAGCCTAGATTAGGCCTTACCTGTAGGTCCAAGAAATATCTCCTAAACCTACATGGTTTAGGAGATATTTGCAAAAAAAAAAGGCACCGGTGTCTACGGCGCATGCGCCGTAGACAGTGGCGCGCAGGCGCTCTGAGCTAACGGCGATATGCCACGAGTGGCGACTCCCATGTTCATGCGTGGGATTGACGACTCAGTCAAATCACTGCACAGCGAGACCCACCAAGAAGATGGAGGCTCCGTACACAAGGGGACAGCGGTGACATCGCTGGCTCCTGTGTCAGGTAAGTGACACATAATGGGCTACTATGCGATGCATAGTAGCCCATTATGCTATACCTTTGCAGGGAAACAAAGAGGAAGTAAACCCATCAGGGTTTACTTCCTCTTTAATATTACTATTAGACTATAGACTACTATCTAAACCAGGAAACAAAGATATATTGTGAGAGAGCGTAGCTACACTAGGAAAGGAAGTGTGCTATTTGCAGGATTATCAGGAGTAAAGAATAAGGAAAATACTGAAAAAAATTAATTAATACAGCCACCACATCAGTGTTTCGTAGTGTGGTTATGCTAGCTCACTCCACTGAATCTATGAAGCAAGCCATTAAAGTCACCTAGGTTGGACTTCACCTCCACTGGGGGCAGTGGGTGCCACGATAGAAATCGCTGCTCGCCACCATTACTAGCAGAAAAAAATTATTAATAAAAATACCATAAAACTATCCCCTATTTTGTAGACGCTATAACGTTTGCGCAAACCAATCAATAAACACTTATTGCAATTTTTATTGTATCTGCCTAAACTGAGGGAAAAAAACGTATTTTTTTTATATATTTTTTGGGAATATTTATTATAGCAAAAAGTAAAAAAGAATGTGTTTTTTTCAAAATTGTCGCTATTTTTTGTTTATAGCGCAAAAAATAAAAACTGAAAAGGTGATCAAATACCGCCAAAAGAAAGCTCCATTTGTCGGAAAAAAAGGACGTAAATTTTGTTTGGGAGCCACATCGCATGACCGCGCAATTGTCAGTTAAAACTACGCAGTGCCGAATTGCAGTGCCGAATCGCAGTGCCAGTCTTTGGCCAGAAAAATGGTCCAGGGCTTAAGTGGTTAAAACGAGCTTTCAAGCATATCAAACATGGCAACTATTCAAGTGGAGGTACCCTCAATATACTGAATATGAGACTGACATGAGACTGACAAAGGATCTTTTTAAAACACAGGGATTTTCCTGTGAAAAGGTATGCTTACACACTAATGTTTTTTGGATTGTGAAGGTTCCTGTTTTAAGAGCATTGCCCTGATAGTGTATAGTTAACAAACGAAAATAGCATATGGTAAGGAGTTGCCTTTTCAGACCAAAATTAGGGTCTCAAACTAATCAACAACAGTTTTGTAAAATGTAGCAGTACATTATAAAAATGTGTCCCCATACAAACAGCTAGAGGCTGGTTGGTTACCAATATGTATAGTCTTGAGACTAATCATCTTGGAGCTGGAGGAGTCACCGGTATTGTATATATAAACCAATCTCAGCCAGGTTTTGATCACTTTTTGGTTTGCCTGCTCTATGTATGCACTCCTTGAACAATTGTGCAACGCCAACATCACATCCTGCCTATGAACTATGCTCACATTGAGGCTTGAACCGCATGCTGGTTCCCTGCATACAGATCGGCCATTACAGGCCATTACTGGAATGCTAGACAGACTCATTACATAATTACATTGTGATTGTCATTACCCAAGCTGTCTCTAATATGAACATCTGTAATTCACTCTGCATTTTTGTAAATTTATAGATCCAACACACCATTTTTATAATTAGGGGCTTCTACCATGTGACGCATAAAATTGTCCCGCAGTAGGCTCAGGAAATGACAATCCTTAGTTGCGTAGGTAGTTCCATTTGCCCAATCAATATTGAATCACAATCACAATTGAAAGCAGCTGAATCTCTTTTTCATCCATTATGCTCGGGGGCTTCTACTAACCCTGTCCTGTACCCATGGATATGTGCTTTACCCATTACCCATGAGAGTTGTCAAACCAGGTTTCCATTATAACTGCAAAGTCAAAATCCTCCTTAAATAACAGAAGTTCTACTTTTGTAAAAAGGTAAGGGCTGAACCCATAGGCCCCATAAAAGATGAACATAGGAAATTGGTCACAAATGATAGGGAGAAGACAAATGTCTTGTTATTTATATAAGATGGGTTTAATAAACGAAACAGTAATGTTAAATTGCATCTCACAATTTGGTATTTTTTTTTCCTTTTTTTAGGCTTTAAGTCTGTTATTTTTCAGCTTACTTCAGCTGCAATATGTTAGTTAAGTCCATCTAAATCTGCTAGTCTAATTTTACCCTTTCCCTAAACAGACAATCCTGCTCTACAAAGGTAGTTGCTTTACTACGTCATGCAGAATGCAGACACCCTAAGACAAGAAGTATGTTATTGGCTGGATCAACAGGTGAAATAAAGTGAAAAAAGGCCTAAAAAAAGGAAAACAAATGCAGCCACCACATGTAAGGATAAGCTGCATTATATTACAATTTTGTGTTTGGTTTTAATACCACTTTAATACCAATGTACTGAATGTACCTCTGTGGTTGACAGAAAATGGGGTTCAAAGGAGACTAGAAAAAAAAGGAGAAGTCCAGCCTGAGCTCTTTTGGCTGGGCTTCTCCTATGGGTCACAGAAGTGCAATTAGTTTTGCACTCCTGTGACTCGTTTTCAGCAGTGAGCAGACTGAAGTAAACAGTACTGACTGACATATTCAAGGCTTTGGATATCTTTCTATATCCTTTTCCATCTTTGTAATGTTTAATTACCTTGTTATGCAGGTCTTTTGACGGTTCTTTTCTACCCCCTCGTGGCTCAGTGTCTAGACTGCTTAGTGCATCCATGTGAGAGCTAACAAACTCATTGACTATTTATACACAGACACTGAGGTGTCCTTTTATGAAACTGAGATCAGCTGCGATCCCAAGTCTCACAGCTGATCTCAGGTCTTTACCAGTGTATGAAACTGAGGTAATCAGATGAGAACATGTTCTCCACTGATTATCTCAGCACAGTGAGAATCTGTAACTGACTGTCACAGAAACGGCCAGTGTATGAAGGTGCGATCTCAGCACCTCACAGGCAATCTGTGACAGAATTCTCACTTTCTGATTCACCATCTCAGAGGTGGAGAATCAGAGAGAGAAGCGGGAAGCTGCCTCAGTATTCTGGAGAAAGCAGGAAGTCTGTTGACAGCCATACAGTGAGAGAACATCTTCCCCACCATTACACACCCCAAAAAGAGCAGGTTAGCAATCTAAAGTGTGTATATATATATATATATATATATATATATATATATATATATATATATATAGATAGATATAGATATATCTATATATATATATATCTATATCTATCTATCTATCTATCTATCTATCTATCTATCTATCTATCTATCTATATATATATATAATATAGATATAATATAGATATATATAAATAGATATACACATACACATTGAAATAAACACACACACACATATATATATATGTATATATATATATGCTATATGCTATGATATATATATCTATATATATATATATATATATATATATATATATATATATATGTATATATATTATTCTACCTGCATTTAAATGCTATTATTAATGTAATTTTTATAGCGGCACTTTACCGTCGTTATAGCGGCGCTTTTCGAACGCTAGCGGGGCAGTTTTACCCCCGCTAATGATTGAAAAAGGGTTAAAACCACCCGCAAAGCGCCACTGCAGCGGCACTTTGCAGGGGGGTTTGGAGCGCTGCCCCATTGTTTTCAATGGGAAGGGGCGCTTTAGGATCGTAAATACACAGCTCCTACAGCGCTCCAAAGATGCGGCTTGCAGGACATTTTTCAGCATCCTGCAAGCGCACCGCTCCAGTGTGAAAGCCTGCGGCTGTTTGAAGGCGCTTTGCAGACGCTATTTTTAGAACTTTAGGCCCCTTTCACACTGGGGCGGTTTTCAGGCAGTACAGCGCTAAAAATAGCGCCTGTACACCGCCTGAAAAAAAACGGCCCCATTCACTCCAGTGTGAAAGCCGGCGGGCTTTCACACTGGAGCGGTGCTCTAGCAGGACGGCAAAAAAAGTCTTGCTAGCAGCATCTTTGGAGCGGTGAAGGAGCGGTGTATTCATAATTCAAATTCAAATTGAAATCAATGGGACAGCGCGGCAATACCGCCAGCAAAGCGCCGCTGCAGCAGCGCTTTGCGGGCGGTTTTACCCCTTTTTCTGCCGTTAGGGGGGGTTAAAACTGCACTGCTAGCGACCGAAAACCAATGCTAAAACGACAGTAAAGCAGCGCTAAATAAAGCGCTGCTTTACCGCCGACGCCGCTCCCACCTCAGAGTGAAAGGTGTCTTATACAGGGGATTATCAATTATGAAATATATTTTTTTTTAATTTATTAATAAATATTTATACTTGTATACTTTATTAAAATTATTTTTTAATGATTATAAATGTATTTTACATTTATATGAATGGTGTATAGCTGCATTACATATGTGGATTACATTAATTTACTATACACCATTCACATTTAAATAGGCACATGTATGATCTTTAAATATTGATAAAAACAATGTTTTTAATAATTAGGTTAATGTATATTGTGTAGGGGGAATTTAACTTTATTATTTTATTAATATGTAGGGGAATAATGTGTTAGACTGTAATCCCGCTACATCTCGCGAGATTACAGTGTGAGGAGAAATTCTGAGGAGTTCCCGGCGTTTGTAGATCGCTTCTCAACTCAACATGAGAAGCGATCTACAGACCATCATAAACAGGCACTCAGGGGAGAGCGATCTCCTCTGAGAATGCCTGAGAACTAAATAGCGGTATTTTACCGCACTTTCATAAAAGGACACCTGATTGTGATGTAGAAAGCCACAAATGTGGGAAATTAACCTTTAATTACCATTTTAACCTGTGTGTGCCACCTTCTTTGTCTGTACCAAGGCCAAACATTCCAGAGTATGTACATTTTTTATCAGGGCCATTTGGGTGATTTCTGTTTTCATTATGATTTAAAAAGGATCCAAAAAACTATGTGATAATAAATGGCTTCATGTGATTGCTATCCTTAAATAAAATAAAAAATGTTTGGCATGATCAGTCATATTTTCAATATTAATTCCAAAATTTCACAATTTCTGCCAGGGTATGCAAACTTTTTAGCACAACTGTACCTTACTGACTAGAATGGTACTAAACGATTGGCATAAAGCAAATGTGGTATCAGTATTCAACAATGGGTCAAGATGTCTAAAAGCAAATAACACCTAACATTAATAGTATGTAAACTATGTGAGGAAATAGTTCTGGACCTTATTTAAAAATGGAACCATAAGTAATAACCAGCATGGTTTATGAAAAAAATTTTTTTGTCAGGCCAACCTGTTAATGTTCTTTGAGGATGTGAGCTGTAATGTAGATGTCTAGTGAATATAGTTTATGGCTAGTTTATGGCCAGGGTATGGCTAGTGGATGTAGTTTATCTGGATTTTGCTAAATCATTTAATATTGGACTTCATAAACGTAGTTAATGTCTATCTACATGGGAATTGTATGTACAAGGAGACAAAACTTGCCACAGGAATGTGTCCAGGGAGTGTTGATAAACAGTTCTTGTCAAATGGTCTAAAGTTGTGAGTGATGTGCCTCAGGATTCTGTCTTAAAGCTAATACTGTTTTAACATGTTTATTAATTATATTGAGTTTCGTGGGCTTAAGAATTCAATTTCAGTGCTTTAAAAAAATATATTTTCTCAAGGGATAAATCAATAATTCAACCCTTTTATTGCTAGGTATGCCGTCACATGTAGGGAGGGTGATATAGTGTAGAGCAGGAAATATGCCAGTACACTCCTACAATGGCATCCCGTGTAGCCCTGTGTCATATCACTGTCTATGCCCCCCCCCCACACACACACATTTGAAAACGTAACACATTTTCCGATGCAGGAAATTCTATGGTGCAAAATCATATTTCTGTGTGGCTGCAATTTTAAAAAGGTGCAGGGAAATTTTTCCTGTGTTTCCTGTAGGTACAGCAGCCAATTCAAATACATGGGTTGCTGTGCCCATGCAAATGTGAGCTCCACCAATTGCATAGGTGTGAACCTAGCCTAAATCATGCATGTAATTTCTGAAAGTATGAGGTTTAATCATTCAACTAATGACTGACAGTTCAATTGCAGATATGTTGGTGAGATTTTTGTCCTATGAAGTAAATGATAGCTTTCAATTTACAGTAGTATAATACTATGTATATGGTATGCTTAAAGCTGTCAATGTTTTTAATGTTATTCATTTTTGGATGTCGTTCAATAATTTACTGTATGATGATATTCATTGTTTGGCAATGTCTCTATGGTAATTAGAGAGGAGGGACTTGGTGATGGACTATTTAAAGGTATATCTTGTGCAGGTCAGGTAGCCTTGATGAAAAGGTTTTTGTCCTCAAAACACTTCAGCACTATGCACAATTGAGGTGGAAACAGGGGCTTGCTGTATGGGTCCTACAGCTGACTATCTGTATCAAGTGTATTATGGGTACCTCCACTTGGATGTTTTCCACGTTTAATACGGGGGGGGGGAATTCATTTAGTTGTATTAGTACATTCTACATTTGAAGTTGGGCATGTGTTCATCTAAAATTCATGTAAAATTACAATAATTTTAATACAGGGGCGAGTCAACAACAAAGTGTCTCAAACAGCAGTAATTCTGATGGCCTCAATAAAATATAAATTCTGTTGTGTGATCTGAGGTTGGACATTCAAGCAAGCTATACCACAATACACATACCGTATATACTTGAGTATAAGCCGAGATTTTCAGCCCTTTTTTTGGGCTGAAAGTACCCCCCTCGGCTTATACTCGAGTCGCCGCCATCTGCCTACCTGATCAGTGTGTCATGCAGACAGGCAGCGGCCATTGCAGTGTTCAAAAGCCGCGCCTCCTCGTCTGTGAGCAAGCAAAGTAGCAAAGTAAAGCAAGCCCGTGCAGGCAAAGTAACAGGTCCACTTTAATTTTCCCATTCCCATGAAAGTGCTTGAGCCCAGCAACTGGCAACTATTTTTTTATGAGGCTTAAAGATGATGGCAGGATTCCTTGCGCGTAAAAGCTTCATAATTGTGATGTTTTACTACACATTTTGATACTGTTGAATGATAAATTAACATGGTGTGCAATATAAACGTTCACATCTCAGAATCTCACTCATGTAAAGGTTATGTTGAATGTGTAAAACATGTTTATCCTCAAATGTTAATGTAGCAATAAGCTTGGTGAAATGTTTACATTTCACATTTAAGATATGCTCTGCACAATGCCCTTTGATATATGAAATCTTGTTGGTGCCAAATTGCTTCCTAAACAAAAATCATCACCTAATAAGCACTGAGTGATAGGTTCCAGATTTCTATATTTTCCCCTTATCTGGGGTAGAGCTAACACATTTATAGTATAAAATAGAAGTTAACCATCACCTTTTTCTTCTGCAAATTTCATTAATAATGCTAAAGGATCAGCACCAGAAGACAGAACAAATATTAATGGTGTATAAGACGTGGAGCCCATGTAACTATGTTGCAGGTCAAAGGTTGGAGGATCTATATAAGTGGGACCCATCTTATCAGTGACAAATTGCTGGACTGCAGGAATAATCTAAAAAGAACAGAAAAAAAAATATTATATTCACATTTTATTAAGTTTAACAAACAAATTCATCATTTGAAAGTACAGTACAGTACAAAGACAAGTTTGTCTTGCCTACAGTCAAGCATGGCGGTGGGAGTGTCATGGTCTGGGGCTGCATGAGTGCTGCCGGCACTGGGGAGCTACAGTTCATTGAGGGAACCATGAATGCCAACATTTACTGTGACATACTGAAGCAGAGCATCATGATCCCCTACCTTCAGAGACTGAGCTGCAGGGCAGAATTCCAACATGATAATGACCCCAGAGACATCTCAAAAACGACCACTGCCTTGCTAAAGAAGCTGAGGGTAAAAGTGATGGACTGGCCAAGCATGTCTCCAGGACTAAACCCTATTGAGCATCTGTGGGGCATCCTCAAATGGAAGGTGGAGAAGCGCAAGGTCTCTAACATCCACCAGCTTCCTGATGTCGTCATGGAGGAGTGGAAGAGGACTCCAGTGGCAACCTGTGAAGCAGTGCTGGAAAATAATGGTGGCCACACAAAATATTGACACTTTGGGCCCAATTTGGACATTTTCACTTAGAGGTGTACTCCCTTTTGATGCCAGTGGTTTAGACATTAATGGCTGTGTGTTGAGTTATTTTGAGGGGACAGCAAATTGACACTGTTATACAAGCTGTATACTCACTGCTTTACATTGTAGAAAAGTGTAATTTCTTCAGTGCTGTCACATGAAAAGATAGAATAAAATATTTACAAAAATGTGAGGGGTGTACTCACTTTTGTGAGATACTGTATGTTCTCCTATATGAGATTGAGTCTTGCAGATACGCTAAGTGTTTCCACGCACTGATTCAACGTTGACTTGGGGCCCTTCAGGCTTTTTATTGATAAAGCATCTAATAAAGTTCCTCTAGAGGCCCATGATAGCATTTTGAGTTGCTGTCACATATTGATTACTGCTTTAATTATGTGGCTTTTACCTAGCAGGTTATGCTTACAGCAAACAAGGACTCTCGAAGACATACTTCCTCTAAGCCAACGCATCTATGAGTCTATGTTAGACTTTAGTTATTTGTTATCCCTGTCTCTTTTGAAGATGTGAATCCTATATTGATCATTACACTCTATGGTTTGGTTAATGTCTGTTCAAACCTAATAAAATCTTTATGAAACTAAAAATGTCAAAAGAAAAGTTCCTCACAAACCTGTCATTTATGAGTGGTGAGAGCAATTTAGGCATTTGTGTGCTTGTCTGTTATGTTGTTTTTTTGGCTGCTACTTGTGTCCAAAATGTGGGACTTTGGAGTTCTCACAATAACTGGCCAGTGTGTCGGTTGATATCCGAGGAAGAGTGACAGACATCTATACCTTGTGCATCATCTGGCCTCCCTCATCTCTGTACTCCCTCAGTAACCCTCAATCTGTGATCCCTGAAACCTTAATTCAAAAATAAATTAATCCTGGGGATTAATTGTCATTATTTTATTGCAGGATCTATAGACAAGAGATTGTGACTTGATCTGTTTAGAGACAGCAAGATTAGGAAACTGTCATCTAATGCCCATGGGCAGCTTAAGGTTAATAGATCTTGTATATTTGTATGTACTTTCAGCCCTGCACTCTTTATCACTTTATTTCTGCAAAAAAATCCCAGTTAAGCTTGCATAGAAACAGAGCAAATAGAAAGGTGAAATAGCTTGTAATCCTCCCTGAAGGAAAGGCATCACAGTGCTTCTTCATTTCTGTGGCTTAGCAAATGTCCTATGGAGTTAATTTATTGATATTAGTCACATATTGGACACAGCAAAGACACACAGTCTGAGGTCTCTTCAAATTAGTTGAAGTTCTGTTCCTATTTAATAGATCTGGCCTAATTATTTACTCTTTAAAAGTACCCCCCCAGAAAGTTTGGCTGCATCGGAGAGAGGTACCACCGAGCTGCTATAAAATATTGGGAATCAACATCTGCTGTTTCTTCCCTGCTGTAATATTTTTTGGAAAGTACAATAAAAGCAATGAGGGTTCCCGAGTGTCAGTCTTAACCATTAAAAAGAACTGGCATGATTTGAGGAGGACCTGCTGCTTTCTCTTGTCGAAAATACATTTCACTTACATTTTCTGTTGCTTGCACATGAAATTTTCATTATGTCCTTTGCTGCTCCTTAAAAGAAAAGATCAGCTGATGGACTTTTCTATTTATTGTAGAAGCTGTGTCCACTGCCAAGCAAAATAGTTTTTAATAGAGGACCTCTAACATTGCAAGCTGATTTTTATTTATTTCTTCCTGTAATATGCTTCAAGGTTTCAGTTTCATACCTTTGGTTTGAGACCTATTTTATAGTGTTTAAGCTACATATTATTCATAAAATATTATGGAATTCAAGATGATAACTGTTATAGCTGGTGTAATCAATAGCAACAATTTTGGTATTTGTTTTATTTTATACCTTGAATAATATACAAAAATCTAAGAGCCGGTTCACACAGGGGAAACTCGGGATCCGACTACAGGTCGCCCCAAGTCGCCCCAAGTTGCGCTGTTGAGAAAATCAATGTTAGTTAATGGAGCCGTCTTAATGTACACTACAGCAGTCGCTTCGACTTCAAAAAAGGTTCCTGTATTACTTCAATCCGACTTCTAGGCGACTTGTACCCATTGATTTCAATGGAAGTCGCCTCCAAGTCGGATCTCCATCTATATTGAAGCGACAATGTCGACTCTCTCACAGAATAATCATCTCTCGAGGGGGAACTCCACGCTAAATTTTAAATAAAAAAACGGCATGGGTTCCCCCTCCAAGAGCATACCAGGCCCTTAGGTCTGGTATGGATTTTAAGGGAAACCCCCTACGCCGAAAAAATGGCGTGGGGGTCCCCCCAAAATCCATACCAGACCCTTATCGGAGCACACAGCCTGGCCGGTCAGGAAAGGGGGTGGGGACAAGTGAGCGCCTCCCCTCCTGAACCGTACCAGGCCGCATGCCCTCAACATGGGAGGGTGGGTGCCTTGGGGAAGGGGGGCACCCTGCGGCCCCCCCACCCCAAAGCACCTTGTCCCCATGTTGATGAGGACAAAGGCCTCTTCCCAACAACCCTGGCCGTTGGTTGTTGAGGTCTGCAGGCAGGGGGCTTATCGGAATCTGGGAGCCCCCTTTAATAAGGGGGCCCCCCTGAATCCTGGCCCCCCACCCTATGTGAATAAGTATGGGGTACATCGTACCCCTACCCATTCACCTGGGGAAAAGAGTCAATAAAAAAAACACACTACACAGGTTTTTAAAGTAATTTATTAGGCAGCTCCGGTGATCTTCCGACTTCGGTGGTCTCTTCTGACTTCTTTGCGCTCTCCAGCCTCTTCTCCGCTCTTTCCGGTTCTTCTCCCGCTCTCCAGTTCTTATTCCGGGCTCCTCCGCTATCTTCTTACAGCTCATTCACTAGCGGAGGTGCCCGGTCTCCTCCATCCTTCTTCTCTCTTCTTCCGATGTTGACACAACACTCTCTCCCGCTGAAATGCCGTGTGCGAGGTACGCAGCGACTTATTTAGGCATGTGGCGTGGTCACCGGGTGATGTCACATGGTGACCCCGCCCCTTATGACGTCACAGTCCCAGCATGCCCCGGGACTTGACATCATAAGGGGCGGGGACCACACCCCATGCCTATATAAGTATTCGCGCACGACGCACAAGCCATTACAGTGGGAGAGAGCGTTGTGTCAACATCGGAAGAAGAGAGAAGGACGGAGGAGACCGCTGTAAGAAGATAGCGGAGGAGCCCATAAGAAGAACCGGAGAGTGGGAGAAGAGGCCGGAGAGCGGGAGAAGAACTGGAGAGAGCGGAGAAGAGGCCGGAGAGCGCGAAGGAATCGGAAGAGACCACCGAAGTCGGAAGACCACCGGAGCTGCCTAATAAATTACTTTAAAAACATGTGTAGTGTGTTTTTTTATTGACTCTCTTCCTCAGGTGAATGGGTAGGGGTACGATGTACCCCATACTCATTCACATAGGGTGGGGGGCCAGGATCTGGGGGCCCCCTTATTAAAGGGGGCTCCCGGATTCCGCTAAGCCGTCCTTCCCCAAAGCACCCACCCCCCATGTTGAGGGCATGCAGCCTGGTACGGTTTAGGAGGGGGGGCTTGCTCGTCCCCACCCCCTTTCCTGACCAGCCGGCTGCGTGCTCGGATAAGGGTCTGGCATGGATTTTGGGGGGACCCCCACGTCGTTTTTTCAGCGTAGGGGGTTTCCCTTAAAATCCATACCAGACCTAAGGGCTCTAAGTGGCTATTATACACTAAAGAAATTATGTTTATACTGCCAATCAGTTCATGTGCTCACAAGGAGCATGCTGACATGAACATGAAACATGGAAACAATACATCTCAGATAAGATGCCAAAAAAGTGTTAGAAAATATCATTATAAGATACGCTATATAATACAAAAAAAAAATGTTAGTGGATAGGGGTAAATACAAAATAACCATGGAGATAAGAAAGAAGTCAGTAAGTAAGTCATAAGACAGTAATTTAAGTAGGTACTGGGGGGAGGAGGGAGGGGAGGGGATAAAGGTGGCTGGTATATAATGTGCTGTGGGAACAAAGAAAAGATAAAGTACAGTGGAACCTCGGATTACGAGCATAATCCATTCCAGGAGAATGCTCGTAATCCAAAGTACTCGCATATCAAAGCAAGTTTCCCCATTGAAGTCAATGTAAATGAAAATTATTTGTTCTGTATTGACTTCAATGGCATGCAATACTGCATGCGGCCAGAGGCGGAGGGGTGCCGTAGAGCCTCGGAAATGGCCAGAAAGGCACGAGGACACCTCGGCTGACCTCGGCAAACCTCGGAAAGACTCCCTTCCCGAGGTTTGCCAAGGTCAGCCGAGCTGTCCTCGGGCCTTTCCACGCATATCCGAATGGCGCCGTTCAGCTCCGACGCCCCCCTACCTCAGGCCAAACGCGGTACTGCACACGCTTTGGCCTGAATCGTGCTAGTTTTGCGTGACAACACTTGCAAACCGAGTTACGATTTAGAAAAATGCAGTGCTCCTATTGCGAAACGCTCGTTAACCGCGTTACTCGCAATCCGAGGTTCCACTGTATTGGAAAACACTCTGATTGTAATGTTTTATAACCTCCTCTCCCTTTTTATTATCAAATTTTGTAACAAAGGAAAAATGTAATAAAGAATAATTATAAAAAAAAGAAGAGCAGGGGTCTTCAAACTACGGCCAAAGGGCCACACACTGGTTACTACAAAAACATTTTTTGGCCCTTAGCCGATGTAAGGGGGACTCTGACCCTGATGTAAGGTGGGAGTTTAATGTGGACTCTGTTGTAAGGAGGATTTTGATGTGTACTCAGACATAAAGAGAACTCTGATATAAGGGGCACTCTGTTTTAGGGGAGTTATGGGAATCCTGATGTAAAGGTGGACTCTGATGGTGACCCTGGTGTAAGGGTAAACTCTCATGTAAGAGGGGACTCTGATTGGGTCTGTGATTTAAGGGGGACTCTGATGAGAAAGGAGCAGACTGAATGTATTTTTGTTTGACCTGAGCTCTAGTAATGGCTTAGGTTTATTTGGGATTTGTTTACTTTCATTTACTGAAGTTATTTCTCTAATGTTCTGAATCATGCCATGCTGATTACGAAAAAAAACTCCAAGTAAAACATATTCATTAACCCCTAGTTTAGAGGATGTGGGTTGATTTATGCTGGCCATCAGACTGAAGGTCTTGTGGTGGAAAGAAGTACTGCCGTGGAAAGCTCCCGACTGAAATATTGCAACAAAAGCATACTTATCAATTGTTCTTGGTTTCCCCAGACAATCCCACTTTTTAGCAAGCTGTCATGCCTCTTTTTTGAACTGGGTCCCATATTCCTTTTCACAGATGCAGCATCTTCTCTGCAGCACACAACAGAATACTCCACTCTCCAAACTCTTGCTTGCTGCCCCATGACATAGACAGGGCCTAGAGACTTGTTGGGAGTCACTATAGTGGTGTGCTGGGTGATGCAATGAGGGGGCACCTCACTGCAGTGTGGGAGTCCCACAAGTGTTATGTGAGTGGCTTGATATGGCAGACCTCTGGTAGTTTGTTATCAGTAGTGGATTGGGCCAATGCTACACAATTAGACTCACACCATGCCAAGATATCTCAGAGGCAGACAGATTTGTCTAGGAGATAGTGATCCACAGAGATTGCCAGGGACATTTGATCAAGTTACACCTTTATTTTTCTGTGGGCTTGAAAGTCTTCCTTTGTGTTTGGTTTGTGAAATTCCCTTTATGCTGCACCTGATCACTTTAGCATAACCTAATGCCCTGTACGCAAGAGCGTTTTTTCCGTCGGAATAAACTCTGATGGTTTATCCGACGGAATTCCGCTCTAGCTGTTTTGCATACACGCGGTCACACCAAAGTCCGACCGTCAAGACCGCGGTGACGTACAAAACGTACAACGGGACTAGAAAAAGGATGTTCAATAGCCAATAGCTTCCGTCTCTTACTTGCTTCAGAGCATGCATTGTTTTTGGTACGTCAGAACAGCATACAGACAAGGTTTTCCCGATAGGAATTGGTTCCGTCGAAAGAATTTAGAATATGTTCTCTTTCTAGGTCCGTCTGAATTTTCGACGGAAAAGGGGGCATACACACTCGGAATATCTGATGAAAAGCTCCTATCGGACTTTTTTGGGCCAGAAATTCCGCTCGTGTGTACACAGCATTAGGCCATGTTTGTACACATTACCATGTTTGGCAGATGGAATCTAATGTGACCAAATTCGACACATTCAAGTACACAGGACCACACCACAAACACGTGTAATGGAGTTGGATATAGTCCAGTGTTGGAGGCTTTCAGTGGTCAAAACAAACAGCCCGAAGGTGGCATATAACCTCTGAGACACCTAACAACTGCTTCTAAAAAGTGAATAAAAAAAACCTAATTCAAAAACAATTTTGCCACACAATAAGTCACCAACTTCACAAATTACAGGTAAAATAACATATAATCTTAAGGAAAGATTTTAGTTCAAATGAATGGCCTGGAGACAGTCTCTTTAAAACGAAATGTATTTATAGCATCCTGTTTTGTTTAAATGCAAAGCATTATCAATGTTTCCCTAGACATGTTTTTGAAAAACAAAATCATAACTTATGCAGCACTATCAAGTAAATCAGAGAATACATATAAATGTACCTTGTCAGGTCTTATACACCGTAGTATCAGTAACTTCTGAAAATCAGTCAAAAGATCCTCCCATGGGTCTGGTAGTTCCATCTCATTAGGGTGAGAAGACTCGTATATGCTCTTCCACTCGCTTATCTGTAAGAGTGAAAGAAATCACTATGTAATTACTGAATAGGAAATGCTACATAGTAAGAAACTCACTCAATAAACATTCCTGTTTAGATTCATTGTGAAGAGTAATTTGCATCATTGATGTTACAGCTACAATCTAAATTTCTACGTTCCCCTGACATCTGTACAGGAAATGAATTTGTGTCCAAGATCTAAGGGTAAACAAACTTCATATAAACACAAGAACATTTATTTAAAGTTACCTTTGTAAATTGCATACTAAATCAATGAGAAATGTATTTTGTGCCCTCAAGGGTAGTTAAAATCCCTAATTCTATTGTATGTGAAACCTGGGATACCAATTTAATTTAAGTGCTATATTCAAGTAGCCCTAGGTAAATAATTATTTTACATTATTGATAGAATATATACATTTAACATTTCACTCTACCAGAACAGAAAAGCTTTCAATTTAATAGACATGTTATTTTACACTCCCGTCTTTAGTGAAAGTCTAATAATAGAACAACAGAGCGTTACCATCAGGGCAGCCATCAGAAATGTTGGGACCCCTTACATAGTTTTAGGCCTGGGCCCCTGGGTCCTGACCACCAACATTTCCCAGGGCCCGCCCACTGGCTGTTCCACTGAATCCACCCGCTGGCCATCCCACTGAGTCCTTTGGTGCTCCCACTTTTATTTTAACACTCTTACAACTTAATATATGAAAAGTGTATTACATCGGTGTGGAGTGGATGCATTGTGGAGAGAGACAGATGGTGCTGGGTGGGGATGGGTATGCATTGTGGAGACGGATGGATGGATAGTGCTGGGTGGGGATGGGTATGCATTGTGGAGAGAGATGGATGGTGCTGGGTGTGGATTGGGTTGCATTGTGGACAGGGATGGGTGGTGCTGTGTGTGGATGGGGATGCATTCTGGACAGGGATGGATGGTGCTGCGTGGGGATGGGTATCCATTGTGGAGAAGGATGGATGGATGGTGCTGGGTGGGGATGTTTTGTGGACAGGGATGGATGGATGGTGCTGGGTGTGGATGGGAATCCATTGTGGATAGGGATGGATGGTGCTGGGTGGGGATGGGAATGCATTGTGCACAGGGATGGATGGATGGTGCTGGGTGTGGATGGGAATGCATTGTGGACAGGGATGGATGGATGGTGCTGGGTGGGGATGGGAATGCATTGTGGACAGAGATGGATGGATGGTGCTGGGTGGGGATGGAAATGCATTGGGCACAGGGATGGATGGATGGTGCTGTGTGTGGATGGGGATGCATTGTGGACAGGGATGGATGGTTCTGTGAGGGGATGGGGATCCATTGTGGAGAGGGATGGATGGTGCTGGGTGGGGATGCATTGTGGAGAGGGATGGATGGATGGTGCTGTGCGTGGATGGGGAAACATTGTGGAGAGGGATGGATGGTGCTGGGTGGGGATGGGTATGCATTGTGGAGAGGGATGGATGGATGGTGCTGGGTGGGGGATGTATTGTGGACAGGGATGGGTGGTGCTGTGCGTAGATGGGGATGCAGTGTGGACAGGGATGGATGGTGCTGGTTGGGGATGGGGATTCATTGTGGAGAGGGATGGATGGTGCTGGGTGTGGATGCATTGTGGAGAGTGATGAATGGATGGTGCTGGGTGTGAATGCATTGTGGCCAGGGATGGATGGATGGTGCTGGGTGTGGATGGGGATGCATTGTGGAGAGTGATGAATGGATGGTGCTGGGTGGGGATGCATTGTGGACAGGAATGGGTGGATGGTACTGGGTGTGAATGAGATGCATTGTGGAGAGGGATAGATGGTGCTGGTTGTGGTTGGGGATTAGGGATGAGCCGAACACCCCCGGGCACCAGAACCTGCGAACGGACCGAAAGTTTGCACGAACGTTAGAACCCTATTAGTTACAATGGACGCGAACGTTCGAAATCTAAAGTGCTAATTATAATGGCCAATATGCATGTTATTGTTATAAAAAAGGTTTGGGGACCCAGGTCCTGCCCCAGGGGACATGTATCAATGCAAAAAGAAGTTTTAAAAACTGACGTTTTTTTCTGGAGCAGTGATTTTAATGATGCATGAAGTGAAAAAAAAAAAAGGTGAAATATTCCTTTAAATATGGTACCTAAAGTATGCCTGTGAAGTGACATGAAGTGAAGTGTTTCCCGTGTTTAGAACTGTCCCTGCACAAAATTACATTTGTAAAGGAAAAAAAAAAGCCATTTAAAACTGCTTGCGGCTTTAATGTCATGTCTTGTCCAGGCAATATGGATGAAAACCTTTGAGAAAAATGGCATGGTTACCCCATCCCCCCCCTACCCCAGCCTATTACCAGCCCCTTTGGGTCTTGTATGGATATTAAGGGGAACCCTGCACCCAAAATAAAACCCTATACCTAAAACCCTATATACTCTGAACCGCAGTATACATGCAGTGCAAACAAGACAGGGACTGTAGGTATATACTGTATGTATGTATGTATGGACTGTTGGTGTATACTGTGTTGTGCTGGAGGCACACAAAACACACTAACGCCTGCAGATGGCAGTCTTAGGTGACAACAGGGCAGATACAGTGTAAGGTGGTTTAGTGTGCTACTGCTGTGCTATACTCACAGAGCACACACACACACAAACTCCTGCAGATGGCTGGATTGGTAGAGAACAGCACTGAGAAGAACACACTATCCCTGCCTATTTTTCCTCTATCCCTACACTTTCCCCACAAGCAAAGGCTGAGAAGAATACACTATCCCTACCTATTTTTCCTCTTTCCCTACACTTTCCCCACACAGAAATGATTCACATATAATGTGTACATGTACAGTACACTGTCACTGTTCCTCAAGCCGGAACACACTACACGAGGCCGCCGGCGCGGTGGCCTTATATAGTGTGGGGCGTGTACTAAACCCCCTGAGCTATAATTGGCCACAGGCATCCTGCCTGTGGCCAATTATTGCTCTCCTCGCCGCTGGCTCTATGATTAGCCAAGCATGCGGGTTCACAGTGCATGCTTGACCAATCATTAGCCAGCAATGCACTGCGACTGGCGCAGTGCATTGTGGACCGTTCGCATCACACAAATTTGATGTGAACGGCCCTCAGAGTTCTGCCCTCGAGGAGCGGACGAACGGCCGATGTTCAATTCGAACACCCTGTTCTAAGTGGAAGTAGAACACATGGAGTAATATAGTCACCCTACATGTGACTGAAGTGACAAATATTGCAGCCCTTTTTTATTTCAAGCCCAGGAACCCAAGCCTGTACATCCAAAAGACACAAGCAAACTAACTAGGTAAATGCAGTGCAGTAAAGACTGCACAGACCTGTATGATGGGAAGACAAAACAATTTCTCGATAAACAGATGATCCAACATAGGAAGGTGAAGCCAGGAGACCGTTTTTCTGCACCTTAAGAGAAATTGTTATTTTTTTGAGGACCGTAATCGGCATATTTTGGACCAAATAGACAACGTTCACAAGTGGCATGAAAGAGACCATCTACACTGAACTGGAACAACCATTACTGAACATTGGTAGGCCCTTCGACATCATCGACCTTTCACCATTTTACTATCTCTACTCTATGGTGATTTACCATTTTACAACTTCAACTGTAATTAAAACAATTAACACTTGCCCCAGACTTCATGGCACCATGGTTACATGATTATCTAATTAGAAGAACAGGGTGGTTTCACAAACTTTCATACCTCCCAAGTTCTTGGGCGATTACCTTTAGCTTTGCCACATCCCATGCTGAATGGATTAAGGTGACTGAGCTACCCATGTGAATATAAATAATGGGATATGTTTCTGGCATTCTAATGAATGCTATTGGATTAGAGGTGAAGTATCTTCAACATTACATTACAGACCTAATCCAGTTCAATGTGACTACTTGCTAATGAAGGAATAGCTTTAGAAGCACCTTCTTGAACAGCCTCAGGCTTAAAGTAAATAAACAACAAGTGCATGTCACACATAAAACCAGTTATTTGCTTCTACATTTCCATCTACTTTTTTCCATAAAAAGAATAATAATAATTAAAAAACATAATCTGTTGTATTTTAAACTAATTGAATGTATACAGGTTAAAGCTTATATTATAAAAAAAAAATAATACCATCCATTAATTCTTTACATTCATATTGGTGATCCTGTCTTTCTTGTTTGCATATCATTCATGCATTCATCCCCACTGTCAGCTGTCTCCTGTGATTTCTGCTAAAATGCCTCTGTTAATTTGCAATTTAAGCAGCTCTGCAGGCCACTAAATGCCAATTGATTTTGCAATTAATATGATGAACTCTGTTCACTGCAACAATTCTCCCCTAAAGTCCAGAACTGTAGATTAACATAGCTTACATATTTATTTTATATGACACCCTTGTATAATTAGAGAAATACAATAGCACACCGTGTTCCATTATAATCGCCTGGATGCCACTTTTTAATAGTATTTTTGATACACAAAATGCACATAAATATTGGGAGTTCCTTGTAGTTAGTTCAAACTGGGTACAAAATCTGTTTATGTTGTACAGTTAATATACTAGATATAAAATAGTCTATCCACCAGTAAAACTTTATATAAACCTCTATGAAATATGAACAGAGCATATCCCTCTATAGTGTGTACTTTGTTCCTCTACTATCTGCTTGGGTTACTTCTGACACATTTTTCTGACATCAAGAGAAAAAAGGTGACAGGGGAGAAAATTCCAGCACATAGCCTGAGATTGACAGCCTCAGCCCTGTTCCTGTGTGCTGTGTGAAGGGTTTTGTGTCCCTTCCCTCAAATCAGCTCTCACTGTGATTTGCAGTCTGCTCATGTATGAAAAAAGTTAAAGGTTCACTGAGCTGCCTGTTTCCCTAACTCTATATTTTCACCTTCCCTTTGCATCCCTGCAGCTGCATTTAATCGTGGAGAGTGCAGAGAAATTATTGGTACTCAAGAGTATCGGGGGGCATGTGACTCTTTCCCCTTCGACATGACAATACTGGTGCTTAGCTATTGGCCATTCAGGCATCCAGCAGTGTCACGTGGGGTTGAAAGACAGTGCTTGGAGGCAAATAATCCCTCGTTTCCACTGAGCGGAACGCTTCGGCCGGTACAGTTTTGAAGGGTTACAATGCTCCGGCCTATTCAGGTGAGCGTTTCCACTGCAAGTCGGACCGCCAGGGGCCATGAAGGGTTTAGAAAAAACGCCAGTGGAATGTATTGTGTGATGCCAGTAGCTCCGCCCTAACCGTACCGTACTATTTTCTATGGCCCCACATCCAAAGCAGGACCATGAATGGTGCAGTAATGTTCGGTTGTATGGGCCGCTTTCATAATGGAAACACTCAAAATAGCGTACCGTACCGAACCAACCTGAACCGATTCGATCAGTGGAAATGAGGCATAAGTGAACCTGTTTCTTAGCCAGGTTCACTTTAAGTTCATGAATATATGTGAAGAAGTATTAGCAGAGAAAGGCTGTCAATAGCTATTGTGGCAGAGTGTTGCCCTGCCAGGGTCTAGAAAGCGGTTGTGACCCAGAATTCTCAACCAGATGGGTTGAGGGGACATGAAGAGGACATGAAGAGGAAACTGGCTTTTCAGTTTCCTCAGTGTTTTCTAAAGTTCGTTTTGGGACCTGGAACC
>CM053029.1:362993861-363083415 GCA_028564925.1 Lithobates sylvaticus | reverse complement strand
CCCAGACCATCACACTACCACCACCATATTTTACTGTTGGTATAATGTTCTTTTTCTGAAATGCAGTGTTCCTTCTACGCCAGATATACTTGGACACACACCTTCCAAAGAGTTCCACTTTTGTCTCATCGGTCCACAGAATGTTGTCCCAAAAGTCTTGGGGATCATCAAGATGTGTTGTGGAGAAATTGAGACGAGCTTTGATGTTCTTTTTGCTCAGCAGTGGTTTTCTCCTTGGAACTCTGCCATGCAGGCCATTTTTGCCCAGTCTTTTCCTGATGGTGGAGGCATGAACGCTGACCTTAACTGAGGCAAGTGAGGCCTGCAGTTCCTTGGACGTTGTTGTGGGGTCTTTTGTGACCTCTTGGATGAGTCGTCGCTGCGCTCTTGGGGTAATTTTGGGCGGCCGGCCACTCCTGGGAAGGTTCACC
This sequence comes from Lithobates sylvaticus, assembly GCA_028564925.1. NCBI lineage: Eukaryota > Metazoa > Chordata > Amphibia > Anura > Ranidae > Lithobates > Lithobates sylvaticus. The sequence goes on along the minus strand of CM053029.1, from coordinate 363,082,984 downwards.
ACTGTTCCATGTCTTCGCCATTTGTGGATAATGGCTCTCACTGTGGTTCACTGGATTCCCAAAGCTTTGGAAATGGCTTTATAACCCTTTCCAGACTGATAGATCTCAATTACTTTCTTTCTCAATTGTTCCTGAATTTCTTTGGGTCTCGGCATGATGTGTAGCTTTTAAGGATCTTCTGGTGGACCTTACTGTGTCAAGCAGCTCCTATTTAAGTGATGCCTTGATTGTGAACAGGTGTGGCAATAATCAGGCCTGGGTGTGGCTAGAGAAATTGAACTCAGGTGTGGACAACCACAGTTATAGTATGTTTTAACAAGGGGGGCAATCACTTTTACACACAGGGCCATGATGGTTTGGATTTTTTTTCACCTTTAATAATAAACACCTTCATTTACAAATTGCATTTTGTGTTTACTTGTGTTGTCCTTGACTATTGTTTAAATTGGTTTGATGTTCCGAAACACTTAAGTGTGACAAACATGCAAAGGAACAGGAAATGAGGAAGGGGGCAAACACTTTTTCACACCACTGTAACCTCTGAGACACCTATCAACTGCCTCTAAAAAGTGAATAAAAAAACCCTAATTCAAAAACAATTTTGCCACACAATAAGTCACCAACTTCACAAATTACAGGTAAAATAACATATAATCTTAAGGAAAGATTTTAGTTCAAATGAATGGCCTGGAGACAGTCTCTTTAAAACGAAATGTATTTATAGCATCCTGTTTTGTTTAAATGCAAAGCATTATCAATGTTTCCCTAGACATGTTTTTGAAAAACAAAATCATAACTTATGCAGCACTATCAAGTAAATCAGAGAATACATATAAATGTACCTTGTCAGGTCTTATACACCGTAGTATCAGTAACTTCTGAAAATCAGTCAAAAGATCCTCCCATGGGTCTGGTAGTTCCATCTCATTAGGGTGAGAAGACTCGTATATGCTCTTCCACTCGCTTATCTGTAAGAGTGAAAGAAATCACTATGTAATTACTGAATAGGAAATGCTACATAGTAAGAAACTCACTCAATAAACATTCCTGTTTAGATTCATTGTGAAGAGTAATTTGCATCATTGATGTTACAGCTACAATCTAAATTTCTACGTTCCCCTGACATCTGTACAGGAAATGAATTTGTAGTGTCCAAGATCTAAGGGTAAACAAACTTCATATAAACACAAGAACATTTATTTAAAGTTACCTTTGTAAATTGCATACTAAATCAATGAGAAATGTATTTTGTGCCCTCAAGGGTAGTTAAAATCCCTAATTCTATTGTATGTGAAACCTGGGATACCAATTTAATTTAAGTGCTATAATCAAGTAGCCCTAGGTAAATAATTATTTTACATTATTGATAGAATATATACATTTAACATTTCACTCTACCAGAACAGAAAAGCTTTCAATTTAATAGACATGTTATTTTACACTCCCGTCTTTAGTGAAAGTCTAATAATAGAACAACAGAGCGTTACCATCAGGGCAGCCATCAGAAATGTTGGGACCCCTTACACAGTTTTAGGCCTGGGCCCCTGGGTCCTGACCACCAACATTTCCCAGGGCCCGCCCACTGGCTGTTCCACTGAATCCACCCGCTGGCCATCCCACTGAGTCCTTTGGTGCTCCCACTTTTATTTTAACACTCTTACAACTTAATATATGAAAAGTGTATTACATCGGTGTGGAGTGGATGCATTGTGGAGAGAGACAGATGGTGCTGGGTGGGGATGGGTATGCATTGTGGAGACGGATGGATGGATAGTGCTGGGTGGGGATGGGTATGCATTGTGGAGAGAGATGGATGGTGCTGGGTGTGGATGGGGATGCATTGTGGACAGGGATGGGTGGTGCTGTGTGTGGATGGGGATGCATTCTGGACAGGGATGGATGGTGCTGCGTGGGGATGGGTATCCATTGTGGAGAAGGATGGATGGATGGTGCTGGGTGGGGATGTTTTGTGGACAGGGATGGATGGATGGTGCTGGGTGTGGATGGGAATCCATTGTGGATAGGGATGGATGGTGCTGGGTGGGGATGGGAATGCATTATGCACAGGGATGGATGGATGGTGCTGGGTGGGGATGGGAATGCATTGTGGACAGGGATGGATGGATGGTGCTGGGTGGGGATGGAAATGCATTGTGCACAGGGATGGATGGATGGTGCTGTGTGTGGATGGGGATGCATTGTGGACAGGGATGGATGGTTCTGTGAGGGGATGGGGATCCATTGTGGAGACGGATGGATGGTGCTGGGTGGGGATGCATTGTGGAGAGGGATGGATGGATGGTGCTGTGCGTGGATGGGGAAACATTGTGGAGAGGGATGGATGGTGCTGGGTGGGGATGGGTATGCATTGTGGAGAGGGATGGATGGATGGTGCTGGGTGGGGGATGTATTGTGGACAGGGATGGGTGGTGCTGTGCGTAGATGGGGATGCAGTGTGGACAGGGATGGATGGTGCTGGTTGGGGATGGGGATTCATTGTGGAGAGGGATGGATGGTGCTGGGTGTGGATGCATTGTGGAGAGTGATGAATGGATGGTGCTGGGTGTGAATGCATTGTGGCCAGGGATGGATGGATGGTGCTGGGTGTGGATGGGGATGCATTGTGGAGAGGGATAGATGGTGCTGGTTGTGGTTGGGGATTAGGGATGAGCCGAACACCCCCGGGCACCAGAACCTGCGAACGGACCGAAAGTTTGCACGAACGTTAGAACCCTATTAGTTACAATGGACGCGAACGTTCCAAATCTAAAGTGCTAATTATAATGGCCAATATGCATGTTATTGTTATAAAAAAGGTTTGGGGACCCAGGTCCTGACCCAGGTCCTGACCCAGGTCCTGCCCCAGGGGACATGTATCAATGCAAAAAGAAGTTTTAAAAACTGACGTTTTTTTCTGGAGCAGTGATTTTAATGATGCATGTGAAAAAAAAAAAAAGGTGAAATATTCCTTTAAATATTGTACCTAAAGTACGCCTGTGAAGTGACATGCAGTGAAGTGTTTCCCGTGTTTAGAACTGTCCCTGCACAAAATTACATTTTGTAAAGGGAAAAAAAAAAGCCATTTAAAACTGCTTGCGGCTTTAATGTCATGTCTTGTCCAGGCAATATGGATGAAAACCTTTGAGAAAAATGGCATGGCTACCCCATCCCCCCCCTACCCCAGCCTATTACCAGCCCCTTTGGGTCTTGTATGGATATTAAGGGGAACCCTGCACCCAAAATAAAACCCTATACCTAAAACCCTATATACTCTGAACCGCAGTATACATGCGGTGCAAACAAGACAGGGACTGTAGGTATATACTGTATGTATGTATGTATGGACTGTTGGTGTATACTGTGTTGTGCTGGAGGCACACAAAACACACTAACGCCTGCAGATGGCTGTCTTAGGTGACAACAGGGCAGATACAGTGTAAGGTGGTTTAGTGTGCTACTGCTGTGCTATACTCACACAGCACACACACACACAAACTCCTGCAGATGGCTGGATTGGTAGAGAACAGCACTGAGAAGAACACACTATCCCTGCCTATTTTTCCTCTATCCCTACACTTTCCCCACAAGCAAAGGCTGAGAAGAATACACTATCCCTACCTATTTTTCCTCTTTCCCTACACTTTCCCCACACAGAAATGATTCACATATAATGTGTACATGTACAGTACACTGTCACTGTTCCTCAAGCTGGAACACACTACACGAGGCCGCCGGCGTGGTGGCCTTATATAGTGTGGGGCGTGTACTAAACCCCCTGAGCTATAATTGGCCACAGGCATCCTGCCTGTGGCCAATTATTGCTCTCCTCGCCGCTGGCTCTATGATTGGCCAAGCATGCGGGGTCACAGTGCATGCTTGGCCAATCATTAGCCAGCAATGCACTGCGACTGGCGCAGTGCATTGTGGACCGTTCGCATCACACAAATTTGATGCGAACGGCCCTCAGAGTTCTGCCCTCGAGGAGCGGACGAACGGCCGATGTTCAATTCGAACACCCTGTTCTAAGTGGAAGTAGAACACATGGAGTAATATAGTCACCCTACATGTGACTGAAGTGACAAATATTGCAGCCCTTTTTTATTTCAAGCCCAGGAACCCAAGCCTGTACATCCAAAAGACACAAGCAAACTAACTAGGTAAATGCAGTGCAGTAAAGACTGCACAGACCTGTATGATGGGAAGACAAAAAATGTCTCGATAAACAGATGATCCAACATAGGAAGGTGAAGCCAGGAGACAGTTTTTCTGCACCTTAAGAGAAATTGTTATTTTTTTGAGGACCGTAATCGGCATATTTTGGACCAAATAGACAACGTTCACAAGTGGCATGAAATAGACCATCTACACTGAACTGGAACAACCATTACTGAACATTGGTAGGCCCTTCGACATCATCGACCTTTCACCATTTTACTATCTCTACTCTATGGTGATTTACCATTTTACAACTTCAACTGTAATTCAAACAATTAACACTTGCCCCAGACTTCATGGCACCATGGTTACATGATTATCTAATTAGAAGAACAGGGTGGTTTCACAAACTTTCATACCTCCCAAGTTCTTGGGCGATTACCTTTAGCTTTGCCACATCCCATGCTGAATGGATTAAGGTGACTGAGCTACCCATGTGAATATAAATAATGGGATATGTTTCTGGCATTCTAATGAATGCTATTGGATTAGAGGTGAAATATCTTCAACATTACATTACAGACCTAATCCAGTTCAATGTGACTACTTGCTAATGAAGGAATAGCTTTAGAAGCACCTTCTTGAACAGCCTCAGGCTTAAAGTAAATAAACAACAAGTGCATGTCACACATAAAACCAGTTATTTGCTTCTACATTTCCATCTACTTTTTTCCATAAAAAGAATAATAATAATAAAAAAAAATAATCTGTTGTATTTTAAACTAATTGAATGTATACAGGTTAAAGCTTATATTATAAAAAAAAATAATACCATCCATTAATTCTTTACATTCATATTGGTGATCCTGTCTTTCTTGTTTGCATATCATTCATGCATTCATCCCCACTGTCAGCTGTCTCCTGTGATTTCTGCTAAAATGCCTCTGTTAATTTGCAATTTAAGCAGCTCTGCAGGCCACTAAATGCCAATTGATTTTGCAATTAATATGATGAACTCTGTTCACTGCAACAATTCTCCCCTAAAGTCCAGAACTGTAGATTAACATAGCTTACATATTTATTTTATATGGCACCCTTGTATAATTAGAGAAATACAATAGCACACCGTGTTCCATTATAATCGCCTGGATGCCACTTTTTAATAGTATTTTTGATACACAAAATGCACATAAATATTGGGCGTTCCTTGTAGTTAGTTCAAACTGGGTACAAAATCTGTTTATGTTGTACAGTTAATATACTAGATATAAAATAGGCTATACACCAGTAAAACTTTATATAAACCTCTATGAAATATGAAGAGAGCATATCCCTCTATAGTGTGTATTTTGTTCCTCTACTATCTGCTTGGGTTACTTCTGACACATTTTTCTGACATCAAGAGAAAAAAGGTGACAGGGGAGAAAATTCCAGCACATAGCCTGAGATTGACAGCCTCAGCCCTGTTCCTGTGTGCTGTGTGAAGGGTTTTGTGTCCCTTCCCTCAAATCAGCTCTCACTGTGATTTGCAGTCTGCTCATGTATGAAAAAAGTTAAAGGTTCACTGAGCTGCCTGTTTCCCTAACTCTATATTTTCACCTTCCCTTTGCATCCCTGCAGCTGCATTTAATCGTGGAGAGTGCAGAGAAATTATTGGTACTCAAGAGTATCGGGGGGCATGTGACTCTTTCCCCTTCGACATGACAATACTGGTGCTTAGCTATTGGCCATTCAGGCATCCAGCAGTGTCACGTGGGGTTGAAAGACAGTGCTTGGAGGCAAATAATCCCTCGTTTCCACTGAGCGGAACGCTTCGGCCGGTACAGTTTTGAAGGGTTACAATGCTCCGGCCTATTCAGGTGAGCGTTTCCACTGCAAGTCGGACCGCCAGGGGCCATGAAGGGTTTAGAAAAAACGCCAGTGGAATGTATTGTGTGATGCCAGTAGCTCCGCCCTAACCGTACCGTACTATTTTCTATGGCCCCACATCCAAAGCAGGACCATGAATGGTGCAGTAATGTTCGGTTGTATGGGCCGCTTTCATAATGGAAACACTCAAAATAGCGTACCGTACCGAACCAACCTGAACCGATTCGATCAGTGGAAATGAGGCATAAGTGAACCTGTTTCTTAGCCAGGTTCACTTTAAGTTCATGAATATATGTGAAGAAGTATTAGCAGAGAAAGGCTGTCAATAGCTATTGTGGCAGAGTGTTGCCCTGCCAGGGTCTAGAAAGCGGTTGTGACCCAGAATTCTCAACCAGATGGGTTGAGGGGACATGAAGAGGACATGAAGAGGAAACTGGCTTTTCAGTTTCCTCAGTGTTTTCTAAAGTTCGTTTTGGGACCTGGAACCTGGAGATTTCAAAGTAATCCTGTTTGGATGAAATCTCCAATCCTGGGTCCAGGTATTCAGAACAGCCAGTCAACTATTATCTCAGGTGAAACAGTGAGTGTCAGTGTCCTTAAAGTTCTATATTTGATACTATTTACCCTAAAATGTAGATATAAGCAAATATAAAGAATTAATTAATCCACTTGAGTCTTCATTAAAAAAAAATGACATCAATGTATTTTAAATATTGTCTCAGTTGGCGTGCTAGCCTCCAGCATTCCCTTGCACGTTAGCGTTCAGAAGGAAGAGGCAGCACTATAAGCTATTTAGCCTAACATCTAACATGGACAAAGCTTGCTGACCGAAGGAGAGAGCACAGAGACTACTTAATCATTGATCTGTCATGACCAAGTTACATTGCTTGCAGTGGAGAGAAAGAAATACTCAGAACATTATACTGTACAGTTTACATATTAGAAAACTGTCTGAACAGAATTATCTTTTTTTTTTTTTAGCTGTTTACTACACTTTAAGGGAAGTGTTGCTATAGATTTAAAGAATCTGTAACATATGCTATGTATGACAATGTCATCAGGAGATCAATATTTTATTTCACGAAATTCCATAAGGTGGATTTTTTTACTCTTACTTTTTAATTCTCTCTGATGGTAGAGCAGAGATTAAAATAACTGCTTTGGGTGAGGGACCTGCAGAGAAAACAGGGCTAACTGTTGATGCATAAAACCAGCAGGTAGCTTTTGCTTTAGTTACATTAAGACCCCTTTCACACTGCCAGCATTTTTCAGGCGCTACAGCGCTAAAAATAGCACCTGAAAAAAGCTGCTCCATGCCCGAGGGCTTTCACACCGGAGCGGTGCGCTGGCAGGGCATCCTGCCAGCAGCTTCTTTGGAGCGGTGAACTCACTGTGGGGCAGCGCTGTGATACCGCTAACAAAACGCCGCTCCGGTGGCGTTTTGCGGATGGATTTAACCCCTTTTCGGCCCCTATTGGGGGGTTAAAACTGCCCCGCTAGCGGCCGAATAACGCCACTAAAACAACAGTAAATCAGCACTAAAATAGCGCTGCTTTACCGCTGACGCCGACCGCGGCTCGGTGTGAAAGCCATCTTAATAAGTTGTAAAGGCAGAAGGTTTTTATCTTAATGTATTAAGATAAAAAAACTTTTGCGTGTAGCAGCCTCCCCAGCTAAACAAACAAAAATAAACAAAAATGTTTGAAAAAAACTAAAACATGTTTAATATTTTGTTATAAAATTTTGCAAACGGGTAATTTTTCATCTTCATTGATATTCGCTGATGAGGCTGCACTGATGGGCACTGATAGGCTGCCCTGATGGGTACTGATGGGCTGCACTTATGGGCACAGATAAGGGGACACTGATGGGCACTGATAAGATGGCACTGATAGGCACAGATAAGATGACACTGATAGGCACTGATAAGAAGGCACTGGGTGGCACTGGTGGGTGGCACAGGTGGGTGGCACTGATAGATGTCACTGATGGGCACTGATAGGTGGCACTGATGGGCACTTGTAGGTGGCACTGAATGGTGGCACTGTGGGCACTGATAGGTGGCACTGTGGGCAATGATGGGTGGCGCTGGTGGGCACTGGTAGGTGGCGCTGGTGGGCACTGGTAGGTGAGACTAGTGGGCACAAAAGCCTCTCCACAATTGGGACCGATGTCCCTCTCGCAGCTGCTGGTGATCAACTTTTTTTCTTCTCCTCACGCTACCAGCATGAGGAGAAAAAATAGCCGATTACCGGCTCTGTTTAGGTCACATGATCATCTGTCATTGGCTGACAGCTGATCACGTGGTAAGGGGTCGGGATCGACCCCTTACTCAGATCTGCGATCACAGAGCATGCCGCATGCACCCTGCAGGGGACACGCAGGACGCTCATGCACGGGAGGACGTCCATGGACGCAAATTAAGTCCACGCTGTAGCCGTCTTTCGGCTATAGCGCAGACGGCAAGTAGTTAAGAAAACCCCACTAGGTTTGTTCTGTATTCCCATTTCCACAACATGCCTCATTTTTTTTAAATATTTCTTACCCTTCTCTTAATTTATATGCTTCTGAGGAGGGGGTGTCATGGCTAACTACAAGGTTTTTTTTTAACAATATAAAACCAGCCATGGATGGATCGAATCAACCCATCTATGGGCAGGCTGGTTGTACTGATTTCAATCCATCAATCAACTTCAGTGCAACCAGCCTGTTGGATTTTTTTCATGTGATCACTGCTGGCAGCTATAGCCCCCAGCAGTGATTATTGTGTTTTGCCAGCAGTGAAGGCTCCCCATCTGCAGAACACAATAGCAGAGGGATTCCCTCATGAATAAGCTATGGGCTGCTTTAGAGTAAGCCTGTCCCAAACCTAAAGCCTCGTACACGCGGTACGAAAATAAGAAGGGGATTGTCGTTTTGACAGGCTGTTGTCCGAAGTTCTTACCGTTAGTACATTCCTTTCACCAATTGTTTTCCAATTTTCAGTAAAATTTTTGTCAAACGACAGCTCCACATCAGATTTTCGGATGGTCAGTTCACAAATCTGTCACACAAAAGTCGAAAGTACAAAAAGGCATGCTCAGAATCAATGCTCACCAAACATTGGCAGAAGGGGCCCAAAGTGTGGCTCTCAAGAGCTGAAATTCCTCATAGTACGTTGCTACGTTCGTGTTTGTGGCACGACAATTTGTGTAACGTTAGTATGAAAGACAAGATCCTGGCACACGCCCTTTGACAAAAATCAGACGCTTGGTTGTCCAACAATCATACAGTGTGTAAGAGGCTTTAAACCCTTTGTTAGGACAGACAGTGTTCAAAATCTTTTTTTTTTAGATTGTGCTACATGAATGGAGGGAAGTAAGAAATATAAACTGGCTATTGTCCAAATTTTGCTCCAAAAGTAGTAGCCATTTTTTGCAATTCGGCACTGCAACGCTTTAACTGACAAGTGCACCCAAACAAAATTTTTTACCCACAAATAGAGCTTTCTTTTGGTGGTATTTGATTACCTTTTTATTTTTTGCCCTATAAACAAAAAATGAGCGCCAATTTTGAAAAAAATAAATTAATATTTTATACATTTTGCTATAATAAATATCCCCCTTTTTTTAAAAAAAAGCCAATTTTTTTTCTCAGTTTAGGCCGATAGGTATTCCTCTACATATTTGTGGTAAAAAATATTGCAATAAGCGTATATTGATTGGTTTGCGCAAAAGTTATAGCGTCTACAAAATGGGGGAAAGATTTATGGCATTTTTATTTTACTAGTAATGGCGGTGATCTGTGATTTTTATTGGGACTGTGACATTATGGCGGACACATCGGATGCTTTTGACACATTTTTGGGACCATTGGCATTTATACAGCAATCAGTGCTATAAAAATGCACTGATTACTGTAAAAATGTCACGGGCAGGGAAGGGGTTAACACTAGGGGGGCGATCTGGGGGTTAACTGTGTTCCCTGCTACGTGTTTCTAACTGAAGGGGGGAGGGGACTGACTAGAGGAAGTGACGGATCGTGGTTCCTAGCTAATAGGAACACACGATCTGTCACTCCTCTCAGAACAGAACAGGAATTTGTGTGTTTACACACACTCGTCCCTGTTATGCCTCTCGTGCTCACGATCGCTCTTGGCCGGCGGTCATCGCGACCTTTGGCCACAAGCATCGGCATCCCAGCAGTGCAGCGGGCGTGTGCGCGAGCCTGCTATCCCGATCCCGTGAGCTGATGTATAGCTACGACAGTTCACGGGATGGTGTCGACCTGCTGCAGTAAAATGACAGCGGCTGGTCGGCAAGGGGTTAAAACAGAAGTATGTTTTTTTTTTTTTATTCGTACATACCTAGGTGGATGCAGCATCGATCCGATGTTGCAGCAATCCCCCGGCTCCTCTACACTGAGAACTGAGTGATAGTAACACCGCAGATCTCTCAGTTCTTACAGTTTCCCGAGCAGAGAGCTGGTGACTGTCAGGAGCGGGGAGCTGGTGACTGTCAGGAGCGGGGAGCTGGTGACTGTCAGGAGCGGGGAGCTGGTGACTGTCAGGAGCGGGGAGCGGCCGGCTCAGGCTCTCAGCGGGGAGCGGCTGGCTCAGGCTCTCAGCGGCTCGCTGAGAGCCTGAGCCGGGTGTTGGTCCAAGAATCTAGTCAGATCTCAACTCTGTGGTCACGATGATGCCAAGCCTGGACTGACTTCTGTGTCACTGTCTGCTGAAAGCGGGTCAAAGGAGTGCAAAACCAACTGCACTCCTGTGAGCCACAGAAGTACAGCCAAACAAGCTTTGGCTGTACTTCTCCTTTTAAGGTCTAAATGCTTAGTACAGTCAGACTCCTCTCAGTTTGACCAGCATGTGCGTTACACTTTCCATGTTCATGTGCTTTACTGTGACAAAGTGGAGGCTGGGTTACATTTTTCATACCTTATTGCTACTTGATCATCACTTTGGGAAAGGGCAGCAATAAGAAGTGTTCCTTTTTTTTAAAATTCAGTAATTTTTTTATTCATTTTCTTTACACACATATACAAAATAAATTTTCACATTTCAGATACACCGAATCCAGATACAGCTATTCCAACAAAACAACCATCCCCCCCCCAAAAAAAGAAGTGTTCCTACGTATAAACCAGTGTAACCCGGTAAAATCCATCAAGAAAGCAGTTTATCTGTTATAAAAATCACCTAATATAAATAAAATTGTGTTTTATTAGACAATCTAGCGACTCGTTGATATGTATTCTTTATTTTTTTGTGTATTAAACACAAGTTTTCTTATTTCTAACAATCTCACTAAACCAACAGAGGGCAACATTTAGCTATGAAACAAGCACTGTATAGTAAACTTTATGATAAGATTGGATCTTGTTCAACTAGCATAAAACTTTGATCCATAATTATAACAACTTTCTATGTAAAACCTCAAACTTGAAACAGCTACTGTGCAGAGTCCCTCTTAACCAACTCCAAGTAAGTCATTCTGCTTGTTTCAGTAGCCTTTTTAAAGTTTTTCATTGATTTGTTGCAGGTTATTTTACTTTGCCAGCAGCAGAGTGCAAGCTTTCCAGACACGGAGGACTTTAAATGTTCTTAAATGTACCTTTAGTCATAATCAGGCTCTTGGGGTTTTTTTTGTTTTTGTTTTTTCGTCTACCTAACATGCACATATGCTTTTCGGTGCCTGTTTGACAAGCCTTCCATAGGTGGTGACAACAAGACGCAGTCATATTGCTGCAGACTCAACGGAGAAAATAGACACACTGTCGTTGATTTACTAAAGGCTAATCCACTTTGCACTACAAGTGCACTTGGAAGTGCAGTCGCTGTAGATCTAGGGGGAAGATCTGAGATGAGGGGAAGCTCTGCTGATTTTATCATCCAATCATTTACAAGCAAAAATTCTGTTTTTTTAATTTTCCTTGCATGTCCCCCTTATGCCGCGTACACACGAAGGGACTATCCCGCGGGATTATCCGCTGGACCGAAGTCCAGCGGATAATCCCCTCGTGTGTGGGCGCCGGCGGACTTTTTTTGGCCAAAGTACGGCGGACTAAAGTTTGAAGTTTTGTTTTCAAATTATCCGCTGGACTTGGCAGTCCAGCGGATAATCCGGCCGTGTGTAGTATGGTCCGGCGTACCAAAAAGGACGCATGCTCAGTAGCTAGTATGTCACGGACTCGCTCGGTCTGGTAAAACTAGCCTTCGTTTTGAAGGTCGCACAATCGTCACGCTGCAGATTTTTTTTTTTTTTTTCTTCTGACAGCGGGATTTGTATGTTATCGTACTTGAAGAATGATTTTGCCTTGCTGCTTGTATATTCACGCAGAGTACTCCCGAACGTTTTTTATTCAGCATTCTTTAGTGAAGTTATATATTTGTATATATATATATATATATATATATATTTATCTATATCTCTCTCTCTCTATATATATATATATATATATATATATATATAGATATAGATATAGATATATATATCCAAATCACCAAATGAAAAATATATCTATATTTCTCAATAAACCCAAAAAAAGATATATCTATATATATATATATATATATATTTATATATATAGATATATAGATATATACGTGTATATATATATATATATATATATCTATTATATTATATATATATATATATATATATATATATATATATATATATATATATATATATATATATATATATATATATATATATATATATATATATATATATATTATATATGTAAATATATCTCTATTTAGATATATTTTATTATTTGTTGGTTATCAAAAGGATTTGTTATTACACATGATACAATTGTGGAGTCAGCAGAGCTTGCCCTTAATTCAGATCTTAACCCTCACCTTTCCAGCGACTGCACTTGCAGTTCCATTGAAGTTGCACTTTACACTTGTATTGTCAAATGAATGTTTAGACATGTACCTGCCTACTCCTAAAGAAACTATGTTTTTGAATAACAAGCACGTATATCATTATTTTCTGAAAATTAAATTACCATTTATTCTGGTTTAAACAAACAAGGCAAAACAAAATAGGAAGGCAACACTGGAGCCACTTTGCGATTTTGAGAAGACTTTTTGCCCCAACGGCAGACATCAAGTTTGTGAAGCCAAAAATTAAGCTTGGGCACATTTCATCCAATATAGGGAGCACAAGAAGATTGACCAGGAATCAGACAGACCAGGAACAGCAGCAGATGACATCTATGTCCCCAAGCTGTGGCACTACAACAGCCTGTGTCTTCTGTGAGACCAGACTGAAGCCAGGCAATCACTTCCGACTCTTCCCACCACGCTGCCCTGCACTCTTCCCTGCAGTCTTCCCTGCACGCTTCCTTGGAGGCTGACTTGTGGTAGGAGGAGGAGGAGGAGGAGGAGGAGGAGGAGGAGGAGAAGAAGGAAGAGGAGGAGGAGGAGGAGGAGAAGTTGGTGTCGGGCCTTCATGTGTCAGGCGGGTGGATTCTCGTAATTGACCCCTCAAACCCCCCTTAATAGCCTCAAAAATGAGGCCCTCACACAGGTGCCGTTGGCCCTTCTCCATTTCCAGCAACCTGCTGGCCAAGTAGGTGGCATAGGCCTCTTCTGGAATGGGGGGTTTGTCGAGAATCGCACTCGCCTTCCTAATAAGTTGGAGTGATTCCTCCTCAACAATGGTCATCCTCCTGGGCCTTCTTGGGGGTAAGGGCAGGGGTGGAGGTAGACTTCTTAAGACAGTCTGGCTGTCACTCTGGCTCGTGCTGGGCCCAGCCACCTCCTGGCTCTCGCTGGTCATGTCCTCCTCCTCCATACCACTTGTCCCGGCATCATCCTGGGTCAGCTCATCCTGTGTGCAAATAAAAACAAAAATCAAACACCTGTTTTTTGGTTTATGGCCTCCTCAATCATCCAATTGTAAACTTATGAAGGAGCAGATAAATTTTTAAAAAGATCCAAAAGGCTATCATTTGGACCCCTGCATTTTCCAAGCAGATCACCAATGTTGTATAAGGCATTTTTTGCCACTACTGGATGTATGTATACACTATATATGTATCGATATGTTGCACCCACACTTTTTCGAAGTTTGCGCAATTTTTGGCAGCTTTTTTCACAATTCTGAGTTCAGGGTGTTAATTGTTTCACATTTTAACGTTTACAGCATTAATATTCACACAATCACAATTTAGGCTACTAAATATATACCTGGCTCCAGCTGGGCGCATCAGCCTGCTCCAAGGAGGAGGGGTCTTCTCCTTCCGTGGAAGCCTCAGCTGGGGTGGAGGGAAGAGTGGAGGGAAGAGTGGAGGGAAGGGTGGAGGGAAGAGTGGACAGTGATTGCCTGGGTTCCATCTGGTCACCTAGAAAAGCCAGTTGGTTGTAGTACCACAGCTTCGGTACATAAACCATCTCTGCTGCTGCTCCTGATCTGACTGATTCCTCAATCTTCTTGCGCTCCCGCTTGTACATGTGCCTTAAACTTGAAATTCTGGCTTCAACAAACTTGGTGTCTGCGTTGGGGACTTGAGTCTTCACAAAATCCACAAGTGGCCCCAGTGTTGCCTTCCGGACATCCCTATTGCCATATAAAGGGTTCTTGAGCTGCCACAGGTTGGTATTTTTTCTGTATAGCGCAATGAATTCGGACATGAACTGCTGGTCCTTGAATGGATTAAACTGGGCTGATGACATGTTTGTTTCTGTTTTGTTAGTAATGGCAATACAAAAGACCAAAAACACAAATGTTACTAAAAACGCACATCCAGTTTTTCAAATCAAACATTACACAACACACCCACACACAGGCAGCAACACACCCACACAGGCAGCAACCCCTACACACAGGCAGCAACACACCCACACAGGCAGCAACCCCTACACACAGGCAGCAACACACCCACACAGGCAGCAACCCCTACACACAGGCAGCAACACACCCACACAGGCAGCAACCCCTACACACAGGCAGCAACACACACATATCCTTAAAAAAATGCAGGCCCAAAACCCAGTAAACCACAGTAATGCATCCTAGAAAACACTTACCTTCG
Source organism: Lithobates sylvaticus (assembly GCA_028564925.1). Lineage (NCBI taxonomy): Eukaryota > Metazoa > Chordata > Amphibia > Anura > Ranidae > Lithobates > Lithobates sylvaticus. Next base: position 363,067,927 of record CM053029.1, on the reverse strand, counting down.
TACACAGCGCTCGCTACTTCCGTTCGGGAACACGTGGGGCCCTCAAACAGCCTTATATACACTGCGCACGCGCCGAAGTCCGCCTGCGTCCTCCGCGTCGCCCGCCCATGACGTTCCTCCTGACGAGTATTCCCCGCCCCGCTTCCCCTCGTTGCATTGTGGGTGAATAAATTCATGAAGATGGCGGACACATTCTCAGCCAGTAGCGCGGAGGAAAGCCAAGAAGCGAACACATCTGCATCCAGCAGCAGATATAAGGCCACCAATATGGCCTTTGAAGAGATGGTGGAGATGGTGGACATCCTCCAAAGGGAAGATTACGACGGGGAAAATGGCCCCTACCCTCGACCCAACTTGCGCAAGGACAAGATTCTCACTACAATCGTCAGCACCCTGGAGCAGAAATTCGGCGTACGAAGGGGCAAGGATCAACTGCGCAAGCGATGGTCCGACATCAAATCCAGGGAGCACGATCAGTACAGGAGAATTCGAAAAGCCATCAAAAAAAGTAAGTCAAGCACGTGCGCTACTATGGTTATACTTGATATGTCTAATCTTGCGCAGATGTTATTAGCATTCGTACGTGAAACTTGCGCAGATGTTATTAGCATTCGTACGTGAAACTTGCGCAGATGTTATTAGCATTCGTACGTGAAACTTGCGCAGATGTTATTAGCACTCGTACGTGAAACTTGCGCAGATGTTATTAGCATTCGTACGTGAAACTTGCGCAGATGTTATTAGCACTCGTACGTGAAACTTGCGCAGATGTTATTAGCATTCGTACGTGAAACTTGCGCAGATGTTATTAGCACTCGTACGTGAAACTTGCGCAGATGTTATTAGCATTCGTACGTGAAACTTGCGCAGATGTTATTAGCACTCGTACGTGAAACTTGCGCAGATGTTATTAGCATTCGTACGTGAAACTTGCGCAGATGTTATTAGCACTCGTACGTGAAACTTGCGCAGATGTTATTAGCATTCGTACGTGAAACTTGCGCAGATGTTATTAGCACTCGTACGTGAAACTTTCGCAGATGTTATTAGCATTCGTACGTGAAACTTGCGCAGATGTTATTAGCACTCGTACGTGAAACTTGCGCAGATGTTATTAGCATTCGTACGTGAAACTTGCGCAGATGTTATTAGCACTCGTACGTGAAACTTGCGCAGATGTTATTAGCATTCGTACGTGAAACTTGCGCAGATGTTATTAGCACTCGTACGTGAAACTTGCGCAGATGTTATTAGCATTCGTACGTGAAACTTGCGCAGATGTTATTAGCACTCGTACGTGAAACTTGCGCAGATGTTATTAGCATTCGTACGTGAAACTTGCGCAGATGTTATTAGCACTCGTACGTGAAACTTGCGCAGATGTTATTAGCACTCGTACGTGAAACTTGCGCAGATGTGATGAAAGTTCAGTTTGTCTTCATAACGTTTATTGAGTTTACCTGGCTTTGGGTTGTTGGAGTTGTAAGGTTTTTTATTATTGTCACTATCTATACAATTACTGCTGTAGTAAGGGTTTTAGGGGTAACTTACACAGGGACTCCAGAAGCTGTTTTGGGGGGGGGGGATAAATATGTTAAGCAGGGTGTCATGCTCACAATTCCCGAAAAATGCTCATCATCTACAAATACTGTAGGTGGTGACTTTTCAAAGAAGTACACTCACCTGTCCCTTGGATGGTGCAGCTACAATCTCTGATCTTGCAATCATGAAATTAATGTTTGCGGCTTCACTTCCCGGGTCACTATTGGGCATGCGCCAGTTGCGCAATGCAATAGGACTGGTCCGCGCGAGCTCGGGGACCCCTGTGTGTCCCAGCAGACAGCACGGTGGGACGGGATGTGGCGTATACTTCTGTGGGAGTCTAGGGCCGGATGTGTGTGCAAATACCTGCCTTACACAGGTATCTGCAACCCCTCCCCCCTAAAAGGTTCCAAATAAGACACCACAGGGGTGCAGGGATCCAATGAGCGGAAGTTCAAATTTAGGGTTGAAGGGCGGTTTAAGTATTGGAGTTTCATTAGATAGACATTTCAATTCTGTCTTCAAGTAGGATCTTCTAACAAACTGCTAATAATTGGACAACACTTTTAAACAATGTTTAATAATCCTATTTTGGCACTCAAATATCAGTGTGATTAAAAGTGTACCTTTTTGTGTTCCATTACCATAGGGGGCAAAAGACTCAGACGTCAGTCCGAACCTACGAGGACCTCCCGGCCTCACCAGACTAATTGGGCAGTTAGCCCAAGCCCACGCGTGGATGTGGCGGAACAGGTGGTTGAAGTGGATCAAATCTGCACCCCACCAAGTGAGTGTCTCAGAACACAGATTGAGCTAATAAATTAAGGTCTGCATGTTTTTGACACTTTTTTTCTTGTGTTTTATCTACCCAACTTTTAGGTGATGCTGATCTGTTTGTGGAAGGACAAGCTGCGGAGCCATTTTCCACAGACAGTGCCCACAGGCTTATTGGCCAGATCATGGCCTGGAATCTGCAGCTGGAAAATATGCAGAAGGAGATGGCCACCATGCAGCAGGGAATGAAGGACATGATTGATGTTTTGGGGAGAATCTAAAGACCCCTTTTCCATTTCTTAACATCAATCATGTCCTTCATTCCCCTTTTGATGCGCTATGTTTTACAAATTTTAGAGGCCAAATTTAAAATATGCACACGGTGTGTCAACATGTGCTATGTGCCATCAGGGGATCTCAATGGACGCATTTTGTGTTTGCAACCCCTAATGCTAGTAGGTGAGAGGGAAGGGGTTTCACACACAAAACACGTCCATTGATTCCCCATGATGGAACATAGCACATGTTGACATTACCCATTTTCCTGTTAAATTAGTGTGCATATTCTAAATTTGGCTTCTACTGTTCATGGGTTACCTGTTGAACTTTGTAAGTTCTGGACTTTTACATTGTGTAAATATTTTCAAATGCTAACCCTAAATTTTTTACCATTTTAAAACATGTTTTTATGTTTGTTTAAAAAAATCAATCACAAAAATCAAAAAAAATATGTTGTGAGAAAAAGACCAAAAAAATGTAAAAAATATAACATAAAAAAAATAAAAAAAAATGTTGTTGAAAAAAAAAACAAAAAAAAAAAATATTAACCAAAAATACCAAAAAAAAAAAAAAAAAAAATAAAAACATAAAAAAGGTTTGGATGTGCACTAGAATAAAAAAAAAAAATGTTTGCACAAATTAAACAATGTGTGGCTTCTTCTTTTTAAATACTACCAGTTTGACCAAAACATGTTGTGGTTCATTGACAAAGGGGCTTATTTACTAAACGCAAAACAAGTTTGCCACTATTAAGATGTGCACTAGGACAACATATAAAACAGGCAAAATTAAGAGCAAAACCATACGAAAATACCAATATTTCAAACATAAATAACTGTATTTATTCTTTGTAAATCAAAAAGATGGTTTAAGGGTCTGCTGCCATTGCAATGGCCCCCCTACCATTAAAATAATGTAAATAACGGTCCCGCACTTGCTGGGCTGATTGTGGGGCCGAACCAAGACGGCGATTATCCAGCCCTGTCATGTTGCCTTCCACTCCGGCCTCAGGCCCGATTGGTAATGAGTATGTTCCCGAATGTTTGCGTAAATAATTGTGCATGACACAGCATGCAAGAATAATAGTATTCAGTTTGTACTCTGCCAGATGTAGGGATGTAAGGAGCAATCTGAAACGGTTGGCCATAATACCAAAGGCATTTTCCACAACCCTTCTTGCTCTGGCCAACCGATAATTAAAAATCCTCCTCTCAGGGGTGAGGGATCGTTGGGGAAATGGCCTCATCAGATGGTCACCCAGACCGAACGCCTCGTCGGCAATGAAAACGAACGGGAGTCCCTCCACATTATCTTCATCTGGTGGCAGCTCCAGCCCACCAGTCTGGAGACGATGACCGAACTCCGTGTGGTTGAAGACTCCTCCGTCCGACATCCGGCCGTTTTTCCCCACATCCACATAAAGAAAGTCATATTGTGCCGACACCACCGCCATCAACACTATACTATGGAACCCCTTATAATTCCAATAGTAAGACCCCGAATGGGGTGGGGGCACAATTCGCACATGTTTCCCGTCAATCGCCCCTCCGCAGTTGGGAAAGTCCCAACGGGCAGCAAACTGGGAAGCCACAGTCTGCCATTCCTGTGGCGTGGAAGGACACTGTGAAGTCAAACAGAAATATACAAATCGAATTAAAAACCAGGCAAAACACCTAACTAAATGCAACAAATTAACAAACAATTTGGAAGAACATATGTATTTATTTTGTAAGTCCTTGAAATAAAGCCAAAAGATTAAGGATAAGGGACAAATCTCTGATTGATGACCCCTCTGATGGCCCAGAGAAGATAATAATGGGGATGTGGGTGTGGAGTAATTAATTGTAAGGTCACACAATACACATGCAATTAATTAACGGGGGTGTGTGTGGGGGGTGGGTTAATTACAAGCTGACCAAAACCACATGCAATTAATTAACGGGGTGTGTGTGGGGGGTGGGTTAATTACAAGCTGACCAAAACCACATGCAATTAATTAACGGGGTGTGTGTGGGGGGGTGGGTTAATTACAAGCTGACCAAAACCACATGCAATTAATTAACGGGGTGTGTGTGGGGGGGGGGTGGGTTAATTACAAGCTGACCAAAACCACATGCAATTAATTAACGGGGTGTGTGTGGGGGGGTGGGTTAATTACAAGCTGACCAAAACCACATGCAATTAATTAACGGGGTGTGTGTGGGGGGGTGGGTTAATTACAAGCTGACCAAAACCACATGCAATTAATTAACGGGGTGTGTGTGGGGGGTGGGTTAATTACAAGCTGACCAAAACCACATGCAATTAATTAACGGGGGTGTGTGTGGGGGGGTGGGTTAATTACAAGCTGACCAAAACCACATGCAATTAATTAACGGGGTGTGTGTGGGGGGGTGGGTTAATTACAAGCTGACCAAAACCACATGCAATTAATTAACGGGGTGTGTGTGGGGGGGTGGGTTAATTACAAGCTGACCAAAACCACATGCAATTAATTAACGGGGTGTGTGTGGGGGGGTGGGTTAATTACAAGCTGACCAAAACCACATGCAATTAATTTAAAAATGAGGGTCAAGGGGGGTGAAAGGGGTGAGGGGCAAGGGGGGTGAAAGGGGGGGTGAGTAAAGCAGTACAATGGAGCTGGTAATATACATTTTTAACCAAAGAAAGTGACTAGGCTAGGGGTGTTTAGGGGGCCAAGCTTCCATGCTGGGGAGGTTGGTGCAAGAAAATATGCATGTGACCCACTAAATAATACATTCTTAAAGCTATTTCGATAAGTCAACCATAAAATACTAGAAAAAAAACAAAAAAAAAAGGAATAGGGGACATTCATAGAATAGTCCTATCATGGTAATTAGCTAATGATGACATTGATGCACTACATTAGCAAACATACAAGACATAGGTAATTTTAAAAGAGAAGACTTACCTTAATGTATTCCTCCTGCAGGACGTGGATAATGGCAGAACAGGTCTCTGGAATAATGAGCCCCAGAGCCTGGGGGGAGATGCCTGTCGTGAACTTGAGGTCCTGCAAGCTTCTCCCCGTCGCCAAGTAACGCAACGTGGCGACTAGCCTCTGCTCCGCACTGATGGCTTGCCGCATGCAGGTATTCTGCCTGGTAATATAAGGGGACAGCGAAGCCAACAGACGGTGAAAAATGGGGTCCGTCATCCGGAGATAATTCCTGAAATCATCAGGATTATTCTCACGGATCTCACGGAGCAAAGGCATATGCGAGAATTGGTCACGCTGGCGCAACCAATTCTTGGTCCATGAACTCCTCCTCACCCTGTTCATGGACTGGGCTCGTGCCAAGGTGTTAACCGCAACACCGAGCCCCTGCACAGCACGAACTCGTTCCCGAGTACGTCCACACTCCATGGCTTCAAAACGGTCGGCTGATCAAACAAACAACTTAACCGAACGCACTGAAGAACAGCAAGGCCTATGAAGAACGACCTGAAAAACAGGAACGAGCGGACCAGAACGGCCTGAGAACAGGTAGGAACTGATCCACACGCACTGAAAGCCAGATACAAACCTCACAAGCACAAACTGAACGGCAGAAGCGAGCGAATTAAGCAGAAGTCTGAGAAGCGCGAATCGTCTCTAACCAAACGTCAACTAACACGCGATACACACGAGATCAGCTGACGGTGCCCAAAGGGTGTCGTTTGGGATCTCGAGCTTCCTTTTTCTAGTCCCGTCGTACGTGCTGTACGTCATCGCGTGAACCGCCGGACTTTTTGCGTGATCGTGTGTGGTCAAGTCCGTTCGCTTTTTAGTCCAGCGTACCCAGCTGGAAAGTCCAGCGGATTGTCCGCTGGACTTAGGTCCGCCGGGAAAAGTCCGTACGTGTGTACGCGGCATTAGATTTACAGAGATTGCACTACCAAGTGCACTAGTAGCGCAAAGTAGATTTGCCTTTAGTAAATAACCCCCATGGTTTAACGTCTTTAACCACTTCAGCCCCGGCAGGATTTACCCCCTTCCTGACCTGAGCACTTTTTGCGATTCAGCACTGTGTCACTTTAACTGACAATTGTGCAGTCTTGTGACGTTGTACCCAAACAAAATTGATGTCCTTTTTTTCCCACAAATAGAGCTTTCTTTTGGTGGTATTTGATCACCTCTGCGGTTTGAATTTTTTGCACTATAAACAAAAAAAGAGTGACAATTTTGAAGAAAAATAAATATTTTTAACTTTTTGCTATAATAAATATCCCCAAATATATAAAAAAATTAAAATTTTTCCTCTGTTTAGGCCGATATGTATTCTTCTACATATTTTTGGAAAAGAAAATCGTAATATGCGTATATTGATTGGTTTGCGCAAAATTGATAGCGTCTACAAAATAGGGGATAGATTTATAGCATTTTTATTAAATTTTTTTTTTTTACTAGTAATGGCGGTGATCTGTGCTTTTTATTGGGACTGCGACATTATGGCGAACACATCGGACACTTTTAACACTATTTTGGGTAAAATGTTATCTATACAGCTATCAGTGCTATAAATAACTGTGTAAATGACACTGGCAGTGAAGGGGTTAACCACTAGGGGCTAAGTGTGTCCTAGGGAGTGATTCTAGCTGTTGGGGGGAGGGGCTACACCTCACATGACAGTGATCATTGCTCTCGATGACAGAGAGCAGTCATCTCTATCCTGTCACTAGGCAGAACTGGGAAATGCTTTGATTACAAAAACATCTCCCCATTCTACCTCTCCACTCTCTGGCGGACATCGAGTCACACAGACCGCGGTGTGCCCGCAGCGCCGCTTCTTAAAGGGGATGTACCTGTACGCCCATTTGCCCACCAGTGCCAATCTGCCAACGTAAATTGGCGTGTGCTGGTCGGCAAGCAGTTAACCTATTCTACTGGCAAGATACTCAGTACCCCCTGAGATAATTTCCTTTTATTACACATCTCCCATTCACTGCCCACGTAATATAAAAATGACAAAATTGTTCAGATTGTAAATCAGTTTTGCGTAGGAGAAACTTAAAATGTATGTAAAAGTTAAAACTTTTTATATTATTTTTTTAATTTAGGATAGAGTAGGAAAGGTTTAGAACCTTGTCAGTTTTTTATTGCTGTCTATGCCCTCGGGGAAATCCAACAATTTTGAGATGTCACTGGAACAGGAGGTGAGGGAAACCTATTCTGATGACAAAGATCTAAAAGGGAATTAGTTAGCTTTTGATACATGAGTTTCTACTTTCTGCAGTGCTTTAGGGAAACAAAGGGAAATCTCCATGATGGGACAGCAAGATAAAAAAAAAAAGAAGACGAAAGAAACTGACAGAGGTCATAACCAGTCTCTGAAAATGCTAGTTGCCTAGCTGTCACACTAATATAACAGCTCTAGTACTTTGAACCAATGTCCCAAATTATGCAGGTCAGGAAGTTTTACCTAACCTGCTACATTCCTTCTCTGCTCAGTAACTCAAAAAATAATGAAAGTAAAAACAGCCAGGAAACTTAGTGAGGAGAACAGCAATGACAGCCCCATGTTTTTTTCAGTATATATTTCCTCTAAAAGGAGTGCCTACACACTGCTCAAGCAGTCTGAAACGGGTATATAACGTTATCAACTTGTACAATAGGGTTTCACTTAAATATATACTAGTAAATAGAAAAGTACAACCAAAGCTCGTTTGGCTGTACTTTTCCTGTGGATCACAGGAGTGCAGAACGAAACCCTTTTTCAGCAGACAGCGGCCTGAAGCCCGCTGACGGTTGACACCACAGAGCTGGTCAAGGCTCGGGAAAGATTGTAACAATATGTTTGGGATCCTGCCACAATCCTGGACCAGCACTTGGCTCATGCTATACAAAATGAGCAGGACTTTGTCATTCAGAGTGCTTTAAAAAAAGTGAGTCCAATGCCACATTTATAAGTGTAAACAAGGGATGGTTTACACTTGCTTCCAAATGTGGCATTGGACACGCTTCTTTAACCACTTAAGCCCCGAATCAATTTGCATCCAAAGGACCAGGCCCCTTTTTGCGATTCGGCACTGCGTTGCTTTGACTGACAATTGCGCGGTCATGCGACGTGGCTCCCCCACAAATAGAGCTTTCTTTTGGTGGTATTTGATCGCCCCTGCGTTTTTTTTTTGTTGCGCTATAAACAAAAATAGAGCGACAATTTTGAAAAAAAATCAATATTTTTTTACTTTTTGCTATAATAAATATCCCCCAAAAATATATAAAAAAAAATGCTTTCCTCAGTTTAGGCCGATACGTATTCTTCTACATATTTTTGGTAAAAAAAATCACAATTAGCGATTATTGATTGGTTTGCGCAAAAGTTATAGTGTTTACAAAATTGGGTATAGTTTTATAGCATTTTTATTAATATTTTTTTTTACTAATAATGACGGCGATCAGCGATTTTTATTGTGACTGCGACATTATGGCGGACACATCAGAAATTTTTGACACATTTTTGGGACCATTGTCATTTATACAGAAATCAGTGCTATTTAAATGCACTGATTCCTATGTAAATGACACTGGCAGTGAAGGAGTTAACCACTAGGGGGCGGGGAGGGGCTAAGTGTGACGTGTGTGTTTTTTTTACAGTAGGGGGGCATGGCTTTATGTCTGACATCACTGATCGGCTTTCCCGATGACAGGGAACAGCCGATCAGTGACAGGCAGTGTAGGAAGCACAAGGAGAGGTTTGTTTACACAGACCTCTCCCCGTTCTTCAGCTCTGTGACCCGATCGCGGGACACCAACGACGATCAGGTCCGCTGGTCCCGCGGCCGCGGTCACGTAGCTCAGGACCGGGCCGCGGGCGTGCTGCCGGCGGCGCGCGCGCGCGCGACCCACAGCTGGGCTCTTAAAGGGCCACGTACAGGTACGTGATTGTGCCCAACCGTGCCATTCTGCCGACGTATATCGGCATGAGGCGGTCCTTAAGTGGTTAAAGCACTCTGAATGGCAATCAGTAAATAAAAGGGTTAGCTTACAGCTCAGTTCACATGTTGTGTTTGCTTTGCTTCAAAAATTATACCCCATGTCGCGTTTATGGTACTTCAAAGCATCTTCAAAACCTCCATAGAAGTCCATGACAAAGCTCCCTTGAAGCACCTGCAGCTTTTGAGAGGCTTTAATCTCTTCAGATCTGCGCTATAGCCGAATAAAGGCTACATCGTGGATCTGCTTTGCCGGGAGGAACAATGGAGGTATGCCTGCATATTAGCACATAAATGTTCCATAAGCACAAAAATTGCAGGAAACAAATTACAAGATACTAGCACAGTTGTACTACACTCCGGACAAGCTGCATAGATGGATCCACAAAAACCCAGACTCCTGCTGGAGATGTCAGAAAGAAATAGGTACAATGACCCATGTTTGGTGAAGTTGCCCCTCGATTTCGGCCTACTGGTGTGGAGTTAGGGAACTTATAAGGAAAATCACAGAGACTAAACTAAATTTAAATATGGCCTGCTGCTTATTGCACGTGACAAACTTCTCATTTAAAAGATACAAGCACTCTTTAACTAAACACCTCCTTAATGCGGCCAAATCACTAATTCCCCAACACTGGAATACAACATGGGTTCCATCCATCCCAGATTGGCTAAACAGGGTCAAGGACATCTGTGATATGGAAGATACCCTTGTACAAGACTCAGGGATGGTAGAGAGACCCACAAAACATGGCAGTCCTGGTTTGTCTTTAAGTACTCCCAGTCCTTCATGGACGCCATGTCCTAACTAGCTTCATAATGTCCTAATAGAACAAGATTGTACTAGACTATATCTGTATCTGAGATCCAAACTGAATGAATATAACTAGAATAAGAGCTACTAACGCACTACTTACACCTTTTCTACTCCACCTTTCTTACCTACATAATAGTGATAGCAGAGAACGACAAGAAAATGAGCCAGATTAAGGTTAACAAAGTTCCTTATACTACTTACTTTACGATTGCAGTAAAACGGAACTCTTTAAAATTGATTTTGATGACCCTATTATGCTTACAGACTATGTTTATGGTTTACTCGTGACACCTTAAGATGTACCTAACAAACGAATGAAGTTGAATCTGCGACTTGCGTATCGTGTAACCTTTCCTTACTTTTTCAATAAAAGTTGACTGTTTAAAAAAAATAAAAAATAAAACCATCTTGTATACCTAGCCTGATGTACTAGGGTTTTTGAATATTAACGGTGCCTATTAACAGTTAACAATGTCAATAAAATATGTATTATAAATTTCAAATAAATGTTACAGATTTCTATACATTCAATTTAAGTAAAACACTTCTTATTTCTACATTCCAAATTTTTCTAGTACAACATATGGAGAAACCATAATACACATCTTCACTGCCAGTAGTTCAGACCGATAAGCCATGCCATGTCAGATGTTCCCAGCTCACTCATTTTATTTACCTTGTCAGATGGTGGGATTTTCTATGTCTCAAAGGGTGAAAGCAGATGTTGTATGCTAGGTTGTCAATTATTTACTAGGGTTTAATAAAACCATTCTTAATTTATATACCATATGTATACCTGTTCACCAACAAAAACAGGAATCATGAAGGTGGTCAGACCAATGTCGCTGGAAACACTGCCAAAAAGATATCAAAGCATTATTCAGATTCACTGGTCCCTGCACTTGATGAACCATATTCCAGACTTTTATAACTTTTTTCAGTGATCAAAATTAGAGATATAAAACAATATTTACATAGCACAGCCTATACAATTTGTAGAGACATCAGTGTGCTTTGCTAGAACATTTTTTCTTCTGATAAAAAGATCTTCAGCAGTTGTATAGCAATAAACCCCAAACAGAAAAAGTGCTCAAAAAAGACTGCTCTTCAGGTATATATTTTTATAGACATTACTAGTCCTGTACAATTTGTTCAATAGTTGGGCTTAACCACTTCAGCCCTGGAAGATTTTACCCCCTTCCTGACCAGAGCATTTTTTGCGATTCGGCACTGCATTGCTTTAGCTGACAATTGCGTAGTCATGCGACATTGTACCCAAACAAAATTGACGTCCTTTTTTTCCCACAAATAGAGCTTTCTTTTGGTGGTATTTGATCACCTCTGAGGTTTTATTTTTTTGCGCTATAAACAAAAAAAGAGCCCCAATTTTGAAAAGAAAAACAATATTTTTTACTTTTTGCTATAATAAATGTCCCCAAAAAATATATAAAAAAACAAATTTCTTTCTCAGTGTAGGCTGATATGTATTCTTCTACATATTTTTGGTAAAAAAATCGCAATAAGTGTATATTGATTGGTTTGCGCAAAAGTTATAGCGGCTACAAAATAGGGGATAGATTTATGGCATTTTTATTATTATTATTTTTTTATTAGTAGTAATGGCAGCGATCTGCGATTTTTATCGTGACTGCGACATTATGGCGGACACTTTTGACACTATTTTGGGACCATTGTCATTTATACAGCGATCAGTGCTATAAAAATGCACTGATTACTGTGTAAATGACACTGGCAGAGAAGGGGTTAACACTAGGGGACAATCAAGGGGTTAAGTGTGCCCTAGGGAGGTGTTCTAACTGTAGGGGGGATGGGCTACCACTGACATGACAGCGATCACTGCTCCCGATCACAGGGAGCAGTGGATCTTTATCATGTCACATGGCAGAACAGGGAAATGCCTTGTTTACAAAGCCATCTCCCCGTTCTGCTTCTCCACACCGCAATCGTGAACATCGAGTTCCCGGGACCCACGGGCACGCTCCCACGGCGGGCGCGCACACGCACGCCCGATAGGTGGCAAATTCAAAGGGACGTACCTGCCTGCGCCATTCTGCCGATGTACATCTGTGTGCGGCGGTCGGCAAGTGGTTAAATAAACAAGGATTGACTTTACCCCAAAAGTACCATGCACTTCCATAATACTCAGTTTGTAAAGTATGACAAACTTTCTAATAAGAGAGTCCAGAACAACAAACATGCTGAGTGTAAACCTGCTCATGTATTGTGGAGTAAAGCAGTCAGGTTTAACTGCTATAAAAGCAGGGACAGTCAATGAAAGAAAAAAAGAGTCAGGGATGGCCATGTTGTTTTTTTTGGCATGGTATTCAACCTCCTCATTGATGTCCCTATAGCTATTATTGCTGTTCAGCAAGCAACACTATCTTATTTTTACAGATGTATTAGTGGCCTTTTGCTTTATAGGTTTTGTTAAAGGTAAGCTTCAAACAAACAGCTAAATGCACAATTGAAATAGACATCTGTGAACTGTGTTATCTGGCAAAGGATTTATAATTCTATCCAGCCAGGAGAATGACATTACATTGTCTGTTAGATTAAAGGAATACAGGGATGTTACCTCTCTGTCTGTAACTAAAGTCTTTTTTCCCTTTTTAGATATAGTAGGGGAGGTTTATAACCTGTCAGTTTTGTCCATCTGTGTCCCATAGGGGAGATTTCCCTTCACTTCCTGTCCCATAGCCAAAACAGGAAGTGAGAGGAAATCCCTCCGAAGTGAGGGAATCCTGGGGTGTCAAGAACTAGTTCCCCCATTGGACGTTTTTCCCTCTATTGCTGTTCTGTGGACAACTCAGAATTTGGGGTTTTCTTTTTCTTTCAGAAATAACAATAAACAGGACAAATAGAGGGGTTGAATCTCCTTAACGTGGGCACAGACAGCAATAAAAACCCGACAGGTGCTCTAATCCCTCTCCTGTCTATCCAAAACTAAAAATAAAAAGTTTTGCCTTTAGTTACACTTCACTACTCCAGTCATTCAATTCATTTTTTTTTTCTTGCACATGATTGGGCATTCACAGTAAACGTCACCTTAATTTATTTTCACCATATTCAATAAGCTTTTGTTTTTTAATAGTAAACTAACCCAATTGAGTGCTGTTTAATTCTCATAATAGGTAGAGAAAGAAAGTAACATTTGTATTTTAGGCAACTCCTGAATTAAAATAAAACATGACATACACAGTTTACTGTATATTTTAAAGAACAGATCCAAAGAACTGTTTTGAATTTATACAGTAACACTATATAAAGTGTGCAATGGACTATAAGAGTGCATATAGTCTTCACGTTTGTTACATTTATTAAAGTTTTTTAAAGGAGGTAGTCAGCTCTTGATGACCAGGTTATTTCTTTCCTGCTATGTATATACAGAAACTACATTATTTTTAATTCCAAAAATTGAAATGGAGCAGCTGCAATCTGGGTTATGCTGTTCTGCTTGAAACCACTGATGTCAGTGTGATATCACAGTACATGCTGTTTGTAGAAAAACAAGGCATGCCTCCTATCTGGTCTCTCGGGAGTGAAAGAAACTTTTAAGTGAAACTCCAGATTCACACGCTAAAAAAAAAAAAATCTCAATGTGCTCATTCCTTTCCTTTTCAAAAATATACAAAAATATTTATTACTTACTTTACAGCATTTCTTCACACCTGCCTAAAACTTAAGCACAGTACTGTGTGTGTGTATGTATGTATATATACTGTGTGTGTATATATATATACATACATACACACTATAGTACCAAAAGTATTGGGATGCCTGCCTTTAAACGCACATGAACTTTAATGGCATCCCAGTCTTAGTCTGTAGAGTTAAATTTTGTGTTGGCATGAGCCCTGCTCTATGCGTCTATGAGGCACATAGAGACACAGCTCGGTCATGCCCCCGCTCTCTCCTCATTGGCTCACTGGCTGTGATTGACAGCAGTGGGAGTCAATGGCTTCCACTGCTGTCCCAGCCAATAAGGAAAGAGAGTCCTGGGACAGCCGAGGCTCTCGTGCACATTGCTGGATCGATAGAGGGCTCAGGTGAGTATTAGGGAGGGGGGAGCAGCACACAGAAGTTTTTTTACCTTCATTCAAAGAACGGGATTGGATGCCGCTAGGCTGCAGGGATGAAAGTGAGGCTTGAACAGCTTGGTGTATTATTTAGAGCGATGGCAGGAAATGCCCCGGAAGAAGTCCTTTTGGTGACAAAACCGGTCAGCCTGAGCTGGATGTTCCTGCTTTCGCTCTTTCCTGCATATGTCCAGATGTCTGTGGTGGCCGCCCTTCTTTCATATCTAATGCTATTTTTACTTGGATAATTGCCATTTGGCCGATTTGGGAGAGGAGTCTTCAGGATACGCTGGTATAGATCATCAGGTGGTTCCTTATTCTACACCCCTGGATAACCTGTGCTAGGGATATAACATCAAGCCTGTTTGACCCTCTGTAACAAAGGGTCCAGGTTCTTTGGTAAGATTCCATTTTGTATTGTGGTGGCGGTATACTCACCTGGTAGAGGGGATTTGGACCCACTTATCCACAATATCGATATGGAACCGGATATTTGATTTTATTGTTTAACTGAACGATTGATCACATTGGACTAAATTATATACTTTTGGATTCTTTTCACACTCTAATTGCTATTGGATATTTAAAAAAACATTCAGCCTTTACAACCACTTTAAGCTTCTGCACATACACCTTATTAAATCATTTTCATTCACTCTCAGCCAAAGGTAGAAAAACGACCATTATTTCAGTAGTTAACTTCATTTATTTTCTCTGTATTATAGTACTGTCATTCTGTCTGAATCAAAGGTATAAAAGGTATTAAGTATAGGTTCCACTGCAATGAGAGATTGAAAAGTCATCAGGGAATCATTGAGTCTAATATTTTGCAGAGTGGAAACACAATTGCTTAGTTGTGTATAACCTCATTCATCTAACAGGAACCTAACTTATTGTGTCATAGGTGAGCCAAAGGGAGCAACTGAACATTCAGGATATATTTTTTTTTTTTTAATTGAAAAGTCTCAGCTACATTTCATCCCAGATACATAAACTTCTAGCAATCATTCTGCATTATCTCATAAATTTTAGATATAAATCCCTCCCATCCCCTCCAAATATCAACCTCTACCCATGTTGGTTCATCTTTTATTTTCATTATCCCAGCATAAATACAGATGTACGGGCCTGGTCATGAAAGGCATGTCTTCGTTCAGATATTGAAAAGAACCTCTGTCTTGCAATCCTAAATTCCTCAGATATTTGTGCAAATGATTTTATATTATCGTTCCACTACATCGAGGGCATAAAGGGGACTCTCTGCGTTTCCACTTAAATAATTTCTCAGGTGAGTATTCCATAATAAAGATTTGTGTTCATTTTTGAGTATCCGACAGTGATACCTTTGGGATCGCAGACAAGACCTCCGACCACTGAGCATCAGTCAGTGCTCCCAGGTCTCGCTCCCACTGCACCTCTACCTCTTCCTCAAATTTTTTTCTGCATTATCTCATAAATTTTAGATATAAGTCCCTTCTTTTGGTCCCTTTTCTTCATCAGTGTTGTTATTTTGGATTCGTTAAGCATAAATGCAGATGTACGGGCCTGGTCATGAAAGGATGTCTAAGCTGGAGATATTGAAAGAACCTCTGTCTTGGAATCCTAAATTCCTCAGATATTTGCGCAAATGATTTTATATTATCATTCCAAAACAGTTGTTCCACAAATCTCAGCCCCTGAGTTTGCCTAATCTTTTTTATTGCTAGCCATAGCTTATTAAATAGTCCGCCTGTTGTGAATTTCTTATCTTTATGAAAAGTTTTTGTCTCTAGTAGGGACATCAATGAGTATCCTTTACCCTTCACGGCAACTACTTCTGTCCAGCCATAGACATGCTGGGTTTGTGAGGCCAAAAAATAATTTTACCGCAACATGCATTACTGTCTCTGACCCAGAGAAAACCTCCTAAAAGGGCATATAGGGGGAAGGGGGCATGGGAACCTCTGATATTTATCAAAGTTTTAACATGAAATATATGTTAGAGAAGATGTTCCATCTAGGCATCCCTTTGCCAGGGTGCATGCACTAGATTGCCCCCAGCTTTGGACTTTTCCAAGGAAACCCACAGCTTGTGTTTAACATGAAAATTCTGGTTAAATATTCTGGTGTGATGATGG
The DNA here is from genome assembly GCA_028564925.1 of Lithobates sylvaticus. Taxonomy (NCBI): domain Eukaryota; kingdom Metazoa; phylum Chordata; class Amphibia; order Anura; family Ranidae; genus Lithobates; species Lithobates sylvaticus. The sequence goes on along the minus strand of CM053029.1, from coordinate 363,051,365 downwards.
CTTTATAGTAGGATGTTATGTTAGGAAGGTCTACACATCTATAGGTTTAGTCAAGATCTTGTACAATAGTCTGTTTTCCCTGTCAAATATAAGAGTCAACAATGGTGTGTGTGATCTGATTAAACAATGTTTTGGGTGGGGAGATAGTACCCATCCATAGTAGTAACAAAATTTTGGGTAATACATTCATTTTTGACAATACTAGTTCTACCTAGTCACATGAAAAATACTTTATTCCAATCATCTAAAACTTTTTTTGATAGTTTGCAAAAATGGAGTGTAGTTCTTTGTATAGAGTAGTTAGCGAGAGTCAGCAAGCGAGGTTGGGTTGGCAAGTAAAATTGTAAGAATGGCAAGCATCTGTTTCACTAGTTGTCAGTTTCAAAACTAGTATCTCTGATTTATCCATGTTAACTCTAGAGTTGGAAAGGGCCCCAGAGTCCTTACACAGAGTCCTGTTTGCCATCAGTGTATGCAGAGAGCTTATGTTCCTTTGCACCCTATGCAGACCCCTTGAATGTTTTGGTTAAGATTGGTTTTACAAAGGCCAACAGCATTAGTGCCAAAGAGAAGCCCTGCCTGAATCCATTTATAATGAAGAGTTGGGAAAGTGCACCTTTAAACTTAATCCTGACCGAAGAGTCTCTTTAAAGAGCCAGTTTGCAACCCAGCAGTTAAGGTCTAGGCAAAGGCTTTAAATGTTTCCTCCATGAACAGCCAATCCATGCTATCAAATAACTTTTTGACATCTGTAGAATGAAGGAGGCAAGAGTCTGGATACATTTGGGTGAAGATCAGTGAGCATTCTTTAAAGCTCTGAGAAAATTGTCTCTTGCCAACCCCTACTTGGTATGCATCCAGTCTGGTTAGGGTGGATTAGGTCTGGAAGGAACTCCTTAAGTTTGTTCACTAAGATTTTAAAAAGGATGTTGGTGTCTGTGTTTAGTACTTCCCTTGGATGGGTCCCATGTATGTTGCTGCAATTTGCTGCATTTGTTTCAGTTCTTGAAATGTCAAGGGTTAAACATAATGATGGAAAGTGATGCAGAAAATTATCACAAGGTTACTGATGAGTTTTGGGGGTTCAGATATAGATTTTTTTTCAACCCAAACAATTCTGCAAAAAAAAAAAAGTATAAATGTGGGGAAATACAGTATGTGGTTTATTTAGCAAATCACAAAACTCTACAGAGTTGTAAGATTGGTTCCCTAATGATGCCAAAGCTCTTTACTATTATTGATTCACTAATGATGTCAAATCTCTCTATATTATTATTGAGCATGAGAAAAAGCATTATTTACACAGGATAGCAATATAGATGAGAAAAAAAAGACCACTCATTTTGAAGTGCTTGTTTTAAGCAATAGCTACTTCTAGTTTGATGATGCTTCTATAAGGTGTGGTCCCTCCTCCGATGTTTCTTTTGCAACATCTAGAAATCCCCTCAGATGTCTACCATAAAGTAGTTCAAAAGGGGAATACCCTGTAGATGCCTGAGGTACCTCACGTATGGCAAACATGAGGTATGGCAGTGAAAAATCCCAATTTCTCCCATCTTTGTCCACCACCTTTTTAACACGTTTTTGAGCGTTTTGTTAAATCTCTCCACAAGACCATCAGTTTGGAGATGGTAGACTGAGGCACGGAGATGGGAGATTTTGAACAACTTACACAATTCTTTAGTGACTTTGGACATAAATGGTGCGCATTAATAAAATCTGTTAATACTTCTTTTGGAATACCCACACGACTAACTACCTGGACAAGCACTTTGACAATAGTCTTAGCTGAGGTATTACAGAAGGGAATGGCTACAGGATATCACGTGGCATAGTCCAGTATTACCAGTATGTGCTGATAGCTCCTGGGCAGACTTTACTACTAGTCCCTACAGATCCATGCCAATTCTTTCAAAAGGCACTTTAATTATTGGTCACGGTACCAGTAGACTGCAAAAATGGGGCGATGGCGCAGAATACTGACACTCTGGGCATGACTCACAATATTCTTTGACATCTGCATGTAACCCAGGCCAAAAGAATCTGTGGGTTATTCTCTCCTTGGTTTTCTTAATACCCAGATGTCCATCTATTACATGACCATGGGCTAAATCTAATACCATCCGGCGATAGGGTTTGGGAACCACTAGCTGCTCTACCTCCTCCTTCCCTTGCTTTACCACTTGATACAGAAAATTATTTTTAAGAGCCATGTAGGGAAAATACACCCCTACATTAGGTTCAACAGATTCGCCATCAATGATTTTAACATTTTCTCTGGCTCTACTGAGTGTGGAGTCTCTTAGTAGTTTTGTACAAAAATCATCTTTGCACCACATTCTATCCACTCTCACTATTAGAGTCAGAGATAATTTCTTGTTCATTAACCTCAAGCTGGGGGCTGGATTTCAGCTCCTCCTGCTCCCCAGCCATTACAGAAAAAGGAAAAGGATCTACCCCTCCGTTGGACACACCAACAGTTTCCCTTTCAATTTTGCAACCAAAAGGGTCTGGAGTGAGTTTGTGTTTCCTCAGCAGGGGGAGCTCTGACCTCCTGACTCCTTTTGTTTTCCTATAGATTCCAAAAGTGTGGAAAATCTCTCCCCACTAGGGCTTCATGAAGTAGTGAGGGTACCACCCTCATTGAATTTGTCACAGTGCCCAAGGGGTATCAAACTCAACCACAGCAGTCTGGTAGTCACGTGTGTCAACATGTATACAAATCACCTCAATAGTACTAGGGTGTAACTTTGCAGGATTTACAAAATCACCTTTGACTAATGTCACAACACTACCAGAATCTAGCAGAGCAGTGACTGGCTTTCAACTGAAATCACACACATTTGTTTTTCCATGCTTCCCTGACATGATGCAGTACACGCCACCTATGCAAAAAGAGACATGCGTTTTTTTCAAATAAGCATTATCACATTGCACTGGTTCATCATTTAGGGAACAGTTTGCAGCAATATGACCTAATGCATGGCAAAGATAACGTTTTATGTATTCTGTATCTAGTCCTCTAAACGGCCTCAGAGACCTTCCTGACCTATTTGGCCAGTCTCCAGGTCCTGAGCCCATAGTCTCATTATCTGTAGCAAGAGTCTTGTAATTTTTCCCCGAGCCCTTGAACCCCAGAACTGTCCTACCAGATCCTACTGGCGTTTTTCACCCCTAGTGACATTGGGGTGGGGCACAGATTAGTTCAACAAGTCCTCAGCAGCAGTATATCTCTCCTCCAGGTCCACCAGCTGGTTTGCAGTCTTAGGGTCCCGCATAGCTGACCCACTTCCACAAATAATGGTCCATGATGACAAGCTCCACAATCTTGGGGCCTGACAAAGTCTCTTGCTGCAGCCACTTCATGGTGAGGTGTATCATGTTAAACATCTTCTGCTTCTGCAGGTAATAGCTGGCACGCACCATTTTCTGTTCCACCGGCAAAGGACCTTCTTTAACTCCACCAATGCCTTTGCAAACTGGCGATTTGCTTCCTGCTGGGCTGCAGTGGCCTCTTTGACTTGGTGGTTGGTATTCTGCTGCTGGTGATTGGTTTCCTTCTGTTTTGCAGTGGTATGCAGCAGGTCCTTCATCTTTCCACTTGTTCAGAAAGATGCCCGCCAAATCCACCATATGTCAGGGGTTAGCTCAATGGGGGATCACCTTCCCTGTAAAAAGGGTAGTCCAAACAGCAGGTTTCATAAAATCTGACATGTAGCCAGTTTTATTTAAAAAGGTTGCATGAAAATAATACAAACAAAAACAGAAAATAAATCCTTGCCATCCAGGAACTAACTGAAGATTTGCTTGTAACTCATGGGTGAAGGGCTTTTCCCAGTCACCCATACAACAAAGATAATGCAAACCTTTCCTCTTACAAAGCAAACATTACATAAGCAGCTCTTTCAGGTTTTGGCTTCCTGGGTCCCAGGCCAAGAGCAATTCTTTGCTCCAGTCCTGCCTTATTTATACCACTGTAGACCGCAAAATCTGGTCCAGAACCAACCCTGCCAAGGTGGCTGGTTGTCAGGGCTGGGCTCAGCCCTTCCTTTTCAAAGCTGGCCTCTCAGCTGTCAGCTAATTGCCAGCTCCTTTCTCTCCACAGTGACTCACCTGTTGATGTTATCCTGCTCGTCAGTCCTGCTTAAGCCGTCCAGCCAAGATGATCTCTGCCTTCGCCTTGGTCACATCTCTAGAGATGCTCTCCTGTGTTCCTGTTAAAGAATTACTTGGCTGACATTCCATCTGGCTGCAGATCCTGCTTGCTGTTCTACTACACTAATCTCTGGCTCCCTGACATTTTGGCTTGTCTGACTATCTGTTCCGGTTCCTGAACTCTGACTATGTTTTGACCAACTTTACTCTGTTTACCTTTTTATTGTTATTTAACAAAGTGTGATTTAACATTACTTCTGTCTCAGTCCGATTCATGATTTCTGACACTGGTAAAACCTGGACTGGATTCCACCTTAGTTCTCAGCAAATGCGATCTGAAACTTAACATCCATCAATCATCTCACCTCTCATAATGTCACAATATATATTATATAGACACAAATGCTTGCATGTGTATTTGAGATTTGGGGTGCCTACCTTAATGCAATAGGTTGCACACACGATGATTGGAGGCCTTTTAGGAACAGGGGAGAGAAGGGGGTCCTGTTGTGCACCTAGCATGGACCTCATGCATGCACTTAGTTAACTCATTCATCTCTACCATAGCATATGGCTAGTTTTATGGGGTCTCCATACCACGGGATGGGTCCCAGATACTTTTGGGGAAACCGACCACTAGGGAGGGAGCCAGAGCACCGACCCCTTGCTACAGGAGCCCCTCTCATCTACGCCAGGTACAACCCTGCTATACATTCCCCCCAATTCTTGGTTACCCGTGGTAACTACTCTCTTTCTACCCTGACTATTCTGCCAAGTTAATATTTTGTAATGGCCCTGCTTTCATTCCCAGAGTGTTCTTTTCAGGCCTTTATTATACCATTTCCCACCATGCATCCCTTTGAAACCAGGCTTGCAATGGTTAACAGAGCTTTTACTGAGACACTTGGGAACATTACATTGTAACGTGCAACACAGTCCAATTCCTAACTAACTAAAATGTAGCTGCCCAGGTATACCTGTAAGGGTGTGAGTCCATTTAGGTAGTGTCCATGACTAATGAGTTCCTTTAGGGTGGCAAAGGAACTGGAAGGAAGGTTACATCCTTCCAGATGACAAGGACCCTCAGGATCCCATGCGGTCCTGTACAGCAATATACAGGAAAAGTAAAACTGTGAGCGCAACGATACATGTACCCCTACCTATGTGGCAGATAATGTTCAAAGCAAGCTCAGTCGCAGTTCATTAGTCCATAAATGGAGCATAGAACAAAGTAAAAAGGGATGGTGGTAGGCGGCAGCTGTCCTAAGAGAGAAGCCAGCTCTGCATAAGAAAGACAAGGTAACAAAAGGAAGTGCCACCTAAGTGCAATAAATTTAGTTTGGCTTAATGACACAACAGGTAATGCACTTACAGGAAGAAGATTAAAAACAGACTTATCTTTGTGCTGGTGGCACGTGGTGCAGTCTGGTCTGGTCCCTAGTCCATCCTATTCCACGGGAAGGCAGTAATGGGAGACAAGGTGTTCAGTCCTTTTCCTGCAGCCTCCAGGAAGTCTGCTAAGTCCGATGTGGAACACAGGTGGAATGCAGGTGACGATGTCACAGGAAGAGGAACCACAGGAAACAACAAGGAGAGGGGAGTTTGGAAAGAACAAACAGGCTACGCGCTCGGAGTCTACTGCTCCTTCTACAGGCTTGTTCCCTTGGTCCTGTACAGCAGCTCTCCTGACTGGTCTTCTACCCATGTGTGTGTGTGTGTGATTATATATGGATTGGGAAAGAAGGCAGAACACAAAAAGCCCAGGAAACTGGGGATCCAGAGCTTAACCCTTCCCTAAACTAGGCGGACTAATCTTGCTTGCTACAATGAACATTCCCCTTGTAGGCACCTGCCTACAACATTATCCACAGTAACAAACCTACAAGGTATGCCATTATACTTCTTTCAAAGTGAACTGGTCCAGCAACTGGTTTCTGAATACCATATAATATCCACAGTCTTCAGCAGAGATCAGCCACATTTTGATCCATGTGTGGCCATTGTGGCCAGAAGTCGATTAACTTTTGTTCAACCACATTGTTTGGTATATTTCAGCTCTATCAGAGCCACAGTCAATTGGCTGCAGTGCTGATCTGTGTATTCTGAAGGTGGGGGAGTGTCCCTGCTGTCAGACTACAATGACATAGTGGGGAGTATTTCTGTATCCATATTAAATGTGTGGATGGTGGAATTGGGTATTTTTTTTCATTCACAATGGTTGGAAAAGAAAAACTAACCCATGGATGGGCAGCTTAAATCACCAGGAAAAGATTTCGAGCATGTGACAAGGAAACAAAATCACAGAAGTTAACAAGTAACCAAAATCAGAGGCAATCTATTTCTTTTATTTGATCAAATAGTGCAGAGCTACCTAAAAATTGAATTTTGTAAGATAGCATCATATAAAGTATCTCACAAAAGTTAGTACACCCCTCACATTTTTGTAAATATTTTATTCTATCTTTTCATGTGACAACACTGAAGAAATTAAACTTTGATACAATGTAAAGTAGTGTGTGCACAGCTTGTATAACAGTGTAAATTTGCTGTCCCCTCAAAATAACTCAACACACAGACATTAATGTCTAAACCACTGGAAACAAAAGTGAGTACACCCCTATTTGAAAATGTCCAAATTGGGCCCAATTAGCCATTTTCCCTCCCCGGTGTCATGTGACTCGTTAGTATTACAAGATCTCAGGTGTGAATGGGGAGCAGGTGTGTTAAATTTGGTGTTATCGTTCTCACTCTCTCATACTGGTCACTGGAAGTTAAACATGGCACCTCATGGCAAAGGACTCTGAGTATCTGACAAAAAAATAATTGTTGCTCTACATAAAGATGGTCTAGGCCAGTGATGGTGAACCTTGGCACTCCAGATGTTTTAGAACTACATTTCCCATGATGCTCATGCACTCTGCAGTGTAGTTGAGCATCATGGGATTTGTAGTTCCAAAACATCTGGGGTGCCAAGGTTCGCCATCACTGGTCTAGGCTATAAGAATGTTGCCAAGACCCTGAAACTGAGCTGTAGCACGGTGGCCAAGACCATACAGCAGTTTAACAGAACAGGTTCCACTCAGAACAGGCCTTGCCATGGTCGACCAAAGAAGTTGAGTGCACGTGTGCTCAGCATCATATCCAGAGGTTGTCTTTGGGAAATAGATGTATGAGTACTGCCAGCATTGCTGCAGAGGTTGAAGGGGCGGGGGGGTCAATCTGTCAGTGCTTAGGCCATACACTGCACACTCAATCAAATTGGTCTGCATGGCTGTCGTCCCAGAAGGAAGCCTCTTCTAAAGATGATGCACAAGAAAGCCTGCAAACAGTTTGCTGAAGACAAGCAGACTAAGGACATGGATTACTGGAACCATGTTCTGTGGTCTGATGAGACCAAGATACACATATTTGGTTCAGATGGTGTCAAGCGTGTGTGGCAGCAACTAGGTGAGGAGTACAAAGCCCAGTGTGTCTTGCCTACAGTCAAGCATGGTGGTGGGAGTGTCATGGTCTGGGGCTGCATGAGTGCTGCCAGCACTGGGAAGCTACAGTTCATTGAGGGAACCATGAATGCTAACATGTACTGTGACATACTGAAGCAGAGCATGATCCTCTCCCTTTGGAGACTGAACGCAGGGCAGTATTACAACATGATAACAACCCCAAACACACCTCCAAGACAACCACTGCCTTGCTAAAGAAGCTTTAAGGTTAAGGTGATGGACTGGCCGAACATGTCTTCAGACCTAAACCCTATTGAGCATCTGTGGGGCATCCTCAAACGGAAGGTGGAGGAGCTCAAGGTCTCTAACATCGACCAGCTCTGTGATGTCGTCATGGAGGAGTGGAAGAGGACTCCAGTGGCAACCTGTGAAGCTCTGGTGAACTTCATGCCCAAGAGGGTTAAGGCAGTGCTGGAAAATAATGGTGGCCACACAAAATATTGACACTTTGGGCCCAATTTGGACATTTTCACTTAAGGGTGTACTCACTTTTGTTGCCAGCGGTTTAGACATTAATGGCTGTATGTTGAGTTATTTTGAGGGGAAAGCAAATTTACACTGTTATACAAGCTGTACACTCACTAATTTACATTGTAGCAATGTGTCATTTCTTCAGTTTTTTCACATGAAAAAGTAAATTTTTGCATAGCGCCTGTGGTGGAAAATTATAAGCTTCTACTATAAGCAAATAATTCCATGCGCTAATAAGCATAGCTCTTGTACAATGCCGGGAAAGCACGCTTGTTTATCTCCAAGTAACACAGATAGACGCTGGTATCACATTGAGCTTAGCAAAATCCTGCAATAGAATGATCTCCTGCTATTATTTATACTGTAAACATTAATAACAAAGGAAGGTGGTGGCTTCAGAATCAACCAGACACACACACATTAGGGATGGGCCCGGTGCTCGATGCGAACCCACGTTCGCATCGAGCACCGGGCGTTCGCTCGCTCGGCGAGCCCAGAACTATTTTGGCCGCTCGCATCACGTTCGTGTGATGCGAGCGGCCCCGCAATGCATTGCGGCCGGCGCGGCCGGCGCAGTGCATTGCTGGCTGATGATTGGCCAAGCATGCACTGTGACCCCGCATGCTTGGCCAATCACAGCCCCGGAAACTCGAAGAGCCATAATTGGCTACAGGCAGGACGCCTGTAGCCAATTACAGCTCAGGGGCTGTAGTACACGCCCCCCCCCTATAAAAGGCCGCCACGCCGTCTGCGCCGGTCACATGCTGTTCCGGCGCAGATTGAGCAGGCTGATTCTGTGACACTCTGCTCGATTTAGTTAGGTAGAGAGATTCACTTACAGAAATTGAGTTAGATAGATTCAGTTACAAAGATTGATTGAGAAAGAGGGGCTTGTAGTGTGTTCGTGGCAGGCAGGCAGAGCTCCTATATTTTGTTACCAGAAGCACCTATAGGACTTGTAGTGTGTTCGTGGCAGGCAGGCAGAGCTCCTATATTTTGCTACCAGAAGCACCTATAGGACTTGTAGTGTGTTCGTGGCAGGCAGGCAGAGCTCCTATATTTTGTTACCAGAAGCCCCTTTAGGACTTGTAGTGTGTTCGTGGCAGGCAGGCAGAGCTCCTATATTTTGTTACCAGAAGCACCTATAGGACTTGTAGTGTGTTCGTGGCAGGCAGGCAGAGCTCCTATATTTTGTTACCAGAAGCACCTATAGGACTTGTAGTGTGTTCGTGGCAGGCAGGCAGAGCTCCTATATTTTGTTCCCAGAAGCACCTATAGGACTTGTAGTGTGTTCGTGGCAGGCAGGCAGAGCTCCTATATTTTGTTCCCAGAAGCACCTATAGGACTTGTAGTGTGTTAGTCCCATCACACACACAGAGCTATATATTTTGTTCCCAGAAGCACCTATAGGACTTGAAGTGTGTTAGTCCCATCACACACACAGAGCTATATTTTGTTCCCAGAAGCACCTATAGGACTTGAAGTGTGTTAGTCCCATTACACACACACACACACAGAGTTCACACACACAGAGCTATATTTTGTTCCCAGAAGAACCTATAGGACTTGAAGTGTGTTAGTCCCATCACACACACAGAGCTATATTTTGTTCCCAGAAGCACCTATAGGACTTGAAGTGTGTTAGTCCCATTACACACACAGAGCTATATTTTCTTCCCAGAAGCACCTATAGGACTTGAAGTGTGTTAGTCCCATCACACACACAGAGCTATATTTTGTTCCCAGAAGCACCTATAGGACTTGAAGTGTGTTAGTCCCATCACACACACAGAGCTATATTTTGTTCCCAGAAGCACCTATAGGACTTGAAGTGTGTTAGTCCCATCACACACACAGAGCTATATTTTGTTCCCAGAAGCACCTATAGGACTTGAAGTGTGTTAGTCCCATTACACACACAGAGCTATATTTTCTTCCCAGAAGCACCTATAGGACTTGAAGTGTGTTAGTCCCATCACACACACAGAGCTATATTTTGTTCCCAGAAGCACCTATAGGACTTGAAGTGTGTTAGTCCCATCACACACACAGAGCTATATTTTGTTCCCAGAGGCACCTATAGGACTTGAAGTGTGTTAGTCCCATTACACACACAGAGCTATATTTTCTTCCCAGAAGCACCTATAGGACTTGAAGTGTGTTAGTCCCATCACACACACAGAGCTATATTTTGTTCCCAGAAGCACCTATAGGACTTGAAGTGTGTTAGTCCCATCACACACACAGAGCTATATTTTGTTCCCAGAAGCACCTATAGGACTTGAAGTGTGTTAGTCCCATCACACACACAGAGCTATATTTTGTTCCCAGAAGCACCTATAGGACTTGAAGTGTGTTAGTCCCATTACACACACAGAGCTATATTTTCTTCCCAGAAGCACCTATAGGACTTGAAGTGTGTTAGTCCCATCACACACACAGAGCTATATTTTGTTCCCAGAAGCACCTATAGGACTTGAAGTGTGTTAGTCCCATCACACACACAGAGCTATATTTTGTTCCCAGAAGAACCTATAGGACTTGAAGTGTGTTAGTCCCATCACACACACAGAGCTATATTTTGTTCCCAGAAGCACCTATAGGACTTGAAGTGTGTTAGTCCCATCACACACACAGAGCTATATTTTGTTCCCAGAAGCACCTATAGGACTTGAAGTGTGTTAGTCCCATCACACACACAGCGCTATATTTTGTTCCCAGAAGCACCTATAGGACTTGAAGTGTGTTAGTCCCATCACACACACAGAGCTATATTTTGTTCCCAGAAGCACCTATAGGACTTGAAGTGTGTTAGTCCCATTACACACACAGAGCTATATTTTCTTCCCAGAAGCACCTATAGGACTTGAAGTGTGTTAGTCCCATCACACACACAGAGCTATATTTTGTTCCCAGAGGCACCTATAGGACTTGAAGTGTGTTAGTCCCATTACACACACAGAGCTATATTTTCTTCCCAGAAGCACCTATAGGACTTGAAGTGTGTTAGTCCCATCACACACACAGAGCTATATTTTGTTCCCAGAAGCACCTATAGGACTTGAAGTGTGTTAGTCCCATCACACACACAGAGCTATATTTTGTTCCCAGAAGCACCTATAGGACTTGAAGTGTGTTAGTCCCATCACACACACAGAGCTATATTTTGTTCCCAGAAGCACCTATAGGACTTGAAGTGTGTTAGTCCCATTACACACACAGAGCTATATTTTCTTCCCAGAAGCACCTATAGGACTTGAAGTGTGTTAGTCCCATCACACACACAGAGCTATATTTTGTTCCCAGAAGCACCTATAGGACTTGAAGTGTGTTAGTCCCATCACACACACAGAGCTATATTTTGTTCCCAGAAGAACCTATAGGACTTGAAGTGTGTTAGTCCCATCACACACACAGAGCTATATTTTGTTCCCAGAAGCACCTATAGGACTTGAAGTGTGTTAGTCCCATCACACACACAGAGCTATATTTTGTTCCCAGAAGCACCTATAGGACTTGAAGTGTGTTAGTCCCATCACACACACAGAGCTATATTTTGTTCCCAGAAGCACCTATAGGACTTGAAGTGTGTTAGTCCCATTACACACACAGAGCTATATTTTCTTCCCAGAAGCACCTATAGGACTTGAAGTGTGTTAGTCCCATCACACACACAGAGCTATATTTTGTTCCCAGAAGCACCTATAGGACTTGAAGTGTGTTAGTCCCATCACACACACAGAGCTATATTTTGTTCCCAGAAGCACCTATAGGACTTGAAGTGTGTTAGTCCCATCACACACACAGAGCTATATTTTGTTCCCAGAAGAACCTATAGGACTTGAAGTGTGTTAGTCCCATCACACACACAGAGCTATATTTTGTTCCCAGAAGCACCTATAGGACTTGAAGTGTGTTAGTCCCATCACACACACAGAGCTATATTTTGTTCCCAGAAGCACCTATAGGACTTGAAGTGTGTTAGTCCCATCACACACACAGAGCTATATTTTGTTCCCAGAAGCACCTATAGGACTTGAAGTGTGTTAGTCCCATCACACACACAGAGCTATATTTTGTTCCCAGAAGCACCTATAGGACTTGAAGTGTGTTAGTCCCATTACACACACAGAGCTATATTTTCTTCCCAGAAGCACCTATAGGACTTGAAGTGTGTTAGTCCCATCACACACACAGAGCTATATTTTGTTCCCAGAGGCACCTATAGGACTTGAAGTGTGTTAGTCCCATTACACACACAGAGCTATATTTTCTTCCCAGAAGCACCTATAGGACTTGAAGTGTGTTAGTCCCATCACACACACAGAGCTATATTTTGTTCCCAGAAGCACCTATAGGACTTGAAGTGTGTTAGTCCCATCACACACACAGAGCTATATTTTGTTCCCAGAAGCACCTATAGGACTTGAAGTGTGTTAGTCCCATCACACACACAGAGCTATATTTTGTTCCCAGAAGCACCTATAGGACTTGAAGTGTGTTAGTCCCATTACACACACAGAGCTATATTTTCTTCCCAGAAGCACCTATAGGACTTGAAGTGTGTTAGTCCCATCACACACACAGAGCTATATTTTGTTCCCAGAAGCACCTATAGGACTTGAAGTGTGTTAGTCCCATCACACACACAGAGCTATATTTTGTTCCCAGAAGAACCTATAGGACTTGAAGTGTGTTAGTCCCATCACACACACAGAGCTATATTTTGTTCCCAGAAGCACCTATAGGACTTGAAGTGTGTTAGTCCCATCACACACACAGCGCTATATTTTGTTCCCAGAAGCACCTATAGGACTTGAAGTGTGTTAGTCCCATCACACACACAGAGCTATATTTTGTTCCCAGAAGCACCTATAGGACTTGAAGTGTGTTAGTCCCATTACACACACAGAGCTATATTTTCTTCCCAGAAGCACCTATAGGACTTGAAGTGTGTTAGTCCCATCACACACACAGAGCTATATTTTGTTCCCAGAAGCACCTATAGGACTTGAAGTGTGTTAGTCCCATCACACACACAGAGCTATATTTTGTTCCCAGAAGAACCTATAGGACTTGAAGTGTGTTAGTCCCATCACACACACAGAGCTATATTTTGTTCCCAGAAGCACCTATAGGACTTGAAGTGTGTTAGTCCCATCACACACACAGAGCTATATTTTGTTCCCAGAAGAACCTATAGGACTTGAAGTGTGTTAGTCCCATCACACACACAGAGCTATATTTTGTTCCCAGAAGCACCTATAGGACTTGAAGTGTGTTAGTCCCATCACACACACAGAGCTATATTTTGTTCCCAGAAGCACCTATAGGACTTGAAGTGTGTTAGTCCCATCACACACACAGAGCTATATTTTGTTCCCAGAAGCACCTATAGGACTTGAAGTGTGTTAGTCCCATTACACACACAGAGCTATATTTTCTTCCCAGAAGCACCTATAGGACTTGAAGTGTGTTAGTCCCATCACACACACAGAGCTATATTTTCTTCCCAGAAGCACCTATAGGACTTGAAGTGTGTTAGTCCCATCACACACACAGAGCTATATTTTGTTCCCAGAAGCACCTATAGGACTTGAAGTGTGTTAGTCCCATCACACACACAGAGCTATATTTTGTTCCCAGAAGCACCTATAGGACTTGAAGTGTGTTAGTCCCATCACACACACACAGAGCTATATTTTGTTCCCAGAAGCACCTATAGGACTTGAAGTGTGTTAGTCCCATCACACACACAGAGCTATATTTTGTTCCCAGAGGCACCTATAGGACTTGAAGTGTGTTAGTCCCATTACACACACAGAGCTATATTTTCTTCCCAGAAGCACCTATAGGACTTGAAGTGTGTTAGTCCCATCACACACACAGAGCTATATTTTCTTCCCAGAAGCACCTATAGGACTTGAAGTGTGTTAGTCCCATCACACAGAGCTCCTCTATTTTCTTTGCAGAAGCACCCATAGGACTTCTAGTGTGTTAGTGGCATCACACAGAGCTCCTATATATTCTTCTCAGCAGCACCCACAGGACTTCTAGTGTGTTAGTGGCATCACACAGAGCTCCTCTATTTTCTTTGCAGAAGCACCCACAGGACTTCTAGTGTGTTAGTGGCATCACACAGAGCTCCTCTATTTTCTTTGCAGAAGCACCCATAGGACTTCTAGTGTGTTAGTGGCATCACACAGAGCTCCTATATATTCTTCTCAGCAGCACCCACAGGACTTCTAGTGTGTTAGTGGCATCACACAGAGCTCCTCTATTTTCTTTGCATAAGCACCCACAGGACTTCTAGTGTGTTAGTGGCATCACACAGAGCTCCTCTATTTTCTTTGCAGAAGCACCCACAGGACTTCTAGTGTGTTAGTGGCATCACACAGAGCTCCTCTATTTTCTTTGCATAAGCACCCACAGGACTTCTAGTGTGTTAGTGGCATCACACAGAGCTCCTCTATTTTTTTTGCAGAAGCATCCACAGGACTTCTAGTGTGTTAGTGGCATCACACAGAGCTCCTCTATTTTCTTTGCAGAAGCACCCACAGGACTTCTAGTGTGTTAGTGGCATCACACAGAGCTCCTCTATTTTCTTTGCAGAAGCACCCACAGGACTTCTAGTGTGTTAGTGGCATCACACAGAGCTCCTCTATTTTCTTTGCAGAAGCACCCATAGGACTTCTAGTGTGTTAGTGGCATCACACAGAGCTCCTATATATTCTTCTCAGCAGCACCCACAGGACTTCTAGTGTGTTAGTGGCATCACACAGAGCTCCTCTATTTTCTTTGCATAAGCACCCACAGGACTTCTAGTGTGTTAGTGGCATCACACAGAGCTCCTCTATTTTCTTTGCAGAAGCACCCACAGGACTTCTAGTGTGTTAGTGGCATCACACAGAGCTCCTCTATTTTCTTTGCAGAAGCACCCATAGGACTTCTAGTGTGTTAGTGGCATCACACAGAGCTCCTATATATTCTTCTCAGCAGCACCCACAGGACTTCTAGTGTGTTAGTGGCATCACACAGAGCTCCTCTATTTTCTTTGCAGAAGCACCCATAGGACTTCTAGTGTGTTAGTGGCATCACACAGAGCTCCTATATATTCTTCTCAGCAGCACCCACAGGACTACCGACTACAATGGCTGGAAGACCGCCAAGGGGAGGCAGAGCGTGCAGAGCCAAGAACACAGGGCAGGCAGGCTCTGTTTCTAGTGGACGTGGCCGTGGACGTGGTCGTGCATCGTCATCAGCACGTGGCCATGGGACACGCGCGTCTTTGTTTTCGGCAGCTGGACATGTGGAGCCGCATTAAGGTGAAGGCTTGGTAGAATGGATGACCAAGCCCTCCTCATCCTCCTCATCCTCTCTCACCCAGGCTCAGGGTACTGACAGAGCATCATCAGCCACCCCTTCCCTAGACCCACCATGTCCTCCTGAGGAGTCCCCCGAACTCTTTGAGCACAGTGTTGGGTACATGCTCCAGGAGGATGCCCAATGATTCGAAGGCTCGGATGACGATACCCAGCTTGAGGAATCTGGCAGTACTGTTCCACCAGCTGCAGCTTACTGCCAGGTTTGCTCTAGTGGTGAAGAGGGAGGGGATGATGAGGTCACTGACTCCACGTGGGTGCCTCAAGGGAGAGAGGATGAGGAGGAGGACGAGGAGGAGGAGGATGCGGCGTCACATGTCCAACGAGGCAGGATGCCCCCTGGAGGCCAGGTAGAGGCCAGCACAGCAACTGTACAACACCGCAGAGCTCCGCCTGTGCAGGGCGCTGCCTCTGCACGTTATCAGAAAAGTTCTTTGGTGTGGGCCTTTTTTGAGACGAGTGCAGCAGATCGCACCACTGCTATTTGCAATATTTGTCTCAAGCGTATCTCGCGTGGCCAAAACATCAGCCGCTTGGGCACGACAAGCATGACCAGACATATGGCGACCTGCCATGCAGCTCGTTGGCAGGCACACATAAAAGACCCACACCAAAGAACTAAGCGGACCTCTCCTTGCTCCTCCTCAGCTGGGATCTCCATCCCCACTACACCTTCAGTCCTCTCTGAAAGCTGCTCTGAGAGGACTGAAGGTGTAGAATTCGGTGTGTCACAACCAAGTACTTGCAGTACACCGACGTCCGATTGCAGCAGGCAAATTTCCCTGCCCCAGCTGCTGGACCGTAGAAAGAAGTACACTCCCAGCCATCCACATGCCCAGCGGTTGAATGCTAGCCTTGCTAAATTGCTAGCACTTCAACTGCTGCCTTTTCAGTTGGTAGACTCGGCCCCCTTCCGTGAGTTTGTTCAATGTGCGGTTCCTCAGTGGCAGGTTCCCAAACGCCACTTTTTCTCGCGGAAGGCGATTCCGTCTCTCTACCGGCATGTGGAGGGCAATGTCCATGCCTCGCTGGACAGGGCGGTCAGCGGTAAGGTGCATATTACCGCTGACTCATGGTCCAGCAGGCATGGACAGGGACGGTACCTTTCTTTCACGGCCCATTGGGTCACTCTATTGGCAGCTGGGAGGGATGCAGGACAAGGTGCAGTAGTGTTGGAGGTTGTTCCGCCACCACGCCTCCAAAACGCGACTACTGCTACTGGTTGTGACACACCTCTCTCCTCCACCCCCTCCTCTTCTTCTTCCTCCAGTGCTCTGTCCTTGGAACCAGCGGTGCTCCGTAGGCGTACAAGGGGCTACGCAAGTACGCAGGCAAAAAGATGCCATGCCGTGCTTGCGCTGGTGTGTTTGGGGGACAGGAGCCACACTGGGCCAGAGGTTCTGGCAGCTCTGCAGGGGCAGGCCGAGAGGTGGTTGACGCCACGTCAGCTTAAGCCAGGAATGGTCGTTTCTGACAATGGCACCAACCTCCTCTCCGCCCTGCGACAGGGGCAGCTCACCCATGTGCCCTGCATGGCTCACGTCCTCAACCTGGTGGTGCAGCGGTTCTTGGGCAGGTTCCCAGGCTTACAGGATGTCCTGAGGCAGGCCAGGAAAGTCTGTGTGCATTTCCGCCGATCTTATAATGCCAGTGCTCGGCTGACTGAGCTGCAAAAGGAGCTGAACCTGCCCAAGAACCGCCTAATATGTGACATGCCCACCAGGTGGAACTCAACGTTGGCCATGCTGCAGCGACTGCACACGCAGCAGAGGGCCATCAATGAGTACCTTTGCGACTACGGCACCAGGACAGGGTCAGGGGAGCTTGGTTTTTTTTCCCCACGTCAGTGGAGCATGATCAGGGATGCATGCACTGTCCTCTCACCATTTGAGGAGGCCACGAGGATGGTGAGCAGTGACAGTGCATGCATCAGTGACACTGTCCCTCTTGTCCACCTGTTGGAGCATACGCTGCGTGGGATAATGGACAGGGCACTTGAGGCAGAACAGAGACAGGAAGAGGAGGACTTCCTTGCCTCTCAAGGCCCCTTTATCCGGACAGTGTTCCTTCTGTCCCACCCATCACACAGGAAGAGGATGAGGAGGAGGAGGAGGAGGAGGAGGAGGAGGATTGTGTGAGCATGGAGGTGGAGCCTGGCACTCAGCATCAGCAGCAGCAGTCTTTTAGGGATGATGTACAGTCCCAACAAACCAGTGGACTTGTACGTGGCTGGGAGGAGGTGGCTGGCGATCATGTCATCCTCAGTGACCCAGAAGACTCCGGACCGAATGCCTCAGCTAACCTACGCTGCATGGCCTCCCTGATCCTGCAAAGCCTGCGGAAGGATCCTCGTGTTCTTCGGATCAAGGAGAGGGACCATTACTGGCTGGCCACTCTCCTTGATCCGCGGTACAAGGGTAAGGTTGCGGACCTTATCTTGCCGTCGCAGAGGGAGCAGAGGATGAGACATCTCAGGGAGGCCTTGCAGAAAGGTCTGTGCAACGCGTTCCCAGAAACTGGGAGGCTACAAACTCCTGGTCCTGGGCGACGAGTTGCTGAGGCTTCGGTCAGTGGCAGAAGGAGCGGTGGGGAAGGTGGACGTCTGACCGATGCGTTCAGACAATTTTTTAGTCCGCAGCCCCAAGGTATGATCGGTTCCAGCAACCATCGCCAGCGTCTGATATACATGGTGCAGGAATACCTTGGGGCAAGGTCAGACTTGGACACCTTTCCCACCGAAAATCCTCTGGCTTACTGGGTCCTGAGGATGGATCACTGGCCAGAGCTTGCACAGTATGCAATTGAGCTACTGGCCTGTCCTGCCTCCAGCGTTCTTTCCGAACGCACATTCAGTGCTGCTGGAGGATTTGTGACTGATCATAGGGTGCGCCTGTCCACCGCCTCGGTTGATCGACTGACATTCATCAAAATGAATCAGTCTTGGATCACCACCAGCTACCAGGCACCTGAGGCGGATATAACCGAATAATTTTTAATGTCACATCCCTTCAAGACTGCCTATGCTGATGCTGAGTGACTGTCCTCTTATGTTCACTGACTATCCTCTTCCTCCTCCTCAATGATCCATGCCACCACACCAGTGCCTAAGGCACAATTTTTCAGCCCCTGTTTAACAGGGGCGTGTACTTCCAATTTTTTTAAAAAATGCTTCGCAACACGTGTGACTGCTGTGCTCCAAGTACAGTCTCTGTGAGGGGTTGCAGTGTTGTGGCACCAGCACCAGTGCCTAAGGCACAATTTTTCAGCCCCTGTTTAACAGGGGCGTGTACTTCCAATTTTTTTAAAAAATGCTTCGCAACACGTGTGACTGCTGTGCTCCAAGTACAGTATCTGTGAGGGCCGGGTTGCAGTGTTGTGGCACCAGCACCAGTGCCTAAGGCACAATTTTTCAGCCCCTGTTTAACAGGGGCGGGTACTTACAATTTTTTAAAAAAATGCTTCGCAACACGTGTGACTGCTGTGCTCCAAGTACAGTATCTGTGAGGGCCGGGTTGCAGTGTTGTGGCACCAGCACCAGTGCCTAAGGCACAATTTTTCAGCCCCTGTTTAACAGGGGCGGGTACTTCCAATTTTTTAAAAAAATGCTTCGCAACACGTGTGACTGCTGTGCTCCAAGTACAGTATCTGTGAGGGCCGGGTTGCAGTGTTGTGGCACCAGCACCAGTGCCTAAGGCACAATTTTTCAGCCCCTGTTTAACAGGGGCGGGTACTTACAATTTTTTTAAAAAATGCTTCGCAACACGTGTGACTGCTGTGCTCCAAGTACAGTCTCTGTGAGGGGTTGC
This sequence comes from Lithobates sylvaticus, assembly GCA_028564925.1. Taxonomy (NCBI): domain Eukaryota; kingdom Metazoa; phylum Chordata; class Amphibia; order Anura; family Ranidae; genus Lithobates; species Lithobates sylvaticus. The sequence goes on along the minus strand of CM053029.1, from coordinate 363,032,048 downwards.
AGTGTTGTGGCACCAGCACCAGTGCCTAAGGCACAATTTTTCAGCCCCTGTTTAACAGGGGCGGGTAATTACAAATCTTGATCTAATAGTTCACAGAAGGGCCCATTCCTGCGCCCACCAAGAGTAACTATGAGGGCCTGCAGTCTTGTGGCAACACCGTCCACCACCACCGCCAAAGGCCCAATTTTTCTGCCCTGTTCATCAGGTGCTTGCAATTACAAATCTTGATCTAATAACTCACAACAGGGCCCATTCCTGCGCCCACCAAGAGTAACTGTGAGGGCCTACAGTCTTGTGGCAACACCGTCCACCACCACCGCCAAAGGCCCAATTTTTCTGCCCTGTTCATCAGGTGCTTGCAATTACAAATCTTGATCTAATAACTCACAGCAGGGCCCATTCCTGCGCCCACCAAGAGTAACTGTGAGAGCTTACAGTCTTGTGGCAACACCGTCCACCACCACCACCACCCCCAATTTTTCTGCCCTGTTCAACAGGTGCATGCAATTACAAATCTTGATCTAATAACTCATAGCAGGGCCCATTCCTGTGCCCACCAGTCTTGTGGCTACACCAACATCTAATAGGGCAAATTTCTGCAGAGTATATACGCCAGGCCCCTACTTTCAAACATCCAACTTACAAACGACTCCTACTTGCAAATGGAAAGAGAAAACAGGAAGTGAGAGGAAATCTACCCCTAGGAAGGGAAATTCTATCCTGTTAGATTTAATTTGGGAAAAAAGGTATCTCCTCTCTACTGATACTTTATCACCAATCCTTGTTTCAATTAAAACCCCACTTTTTCCAAAAACATTTGTCATTGGGACGGAAAGTGAGGTGACATGTTCTGAACAGATGTGCAAAGACAGCAAATGTTACAGGGGTGATAACCCCTCCCTATGTTCTCCAAAAAGCTTAAAAATAGATTTTTTTGGGATGGAGCTACACTTCATAATGTACCTGTTCAGATTCTACTTAAGAACAAACCTAAAGCCGCAAGTGGTTTTAAATGGCTTCTTTTTTTCCTTTACAAATGTCATTTTGTGCAAGGACAGTTCTAAACACGGGAAACACATGCCACTTCACAGGCATACTTTAGACACCCCCAGGTACCATATTTAAAGGAAAATTTCACTTTTTTTTTTTCACTTTATGCATCATTAAAATGACTGCTCCCGAAAAAACGTTAGTTTTTAAAAGTTCTTTTTGCATTGATATATGTCCCCTGGGGCAGGACCCGGGTCCCCAAACCTGTTTTATGACATTAACATGCATATTGGCCGTTGTAATTAGCACTTTTGATTTCGAACGTTCGCGTCCATTATAACGTATAGGGTTCGAAAATTCGCGCGAACTTTCGGTCCGTTCGAAGGTTCTGGTTCGAACCGAACCCGGGGGTGTTCGGCTCATCCCTAACACACATATATATATTTAAATAGAATCCCAGTAGTAATGTGTGCAGATGGTCATGTGCAGAGCCATGCGGTCAGCTTATTGTGAGACACAAAGTGTCTCACAATTTGAACACTACTTACAGGGCTCTGAACACGATTGTGTGCACATTCATGACTCAGTGGACCATCATTTTTGTATGGTTATGCTATGGTTCCCATGTACGCAGATCTGTTGGCTAGGAGCATTAATGCAGTCTCCATGAGGTGGCCAGTCTCTTGGTGAGGCATAAATGAACATCCCTAAAAGAGCAAACAAATTTGCCATGTCCACGGAAGGTTTCCGCAGCAAATAGTGCTCCACCAACGTCTGTATGAGCGTATTACAGCAAAACTGACACTGGGGGACATCTGACAACATACATTAATAAATATTTCCACAACACGCTGCACTATTTGATAATATTTCAGATTAATTAGAGGTGTAACCCACGTTAGGGTGGTATTGGACTGCGTGGATACATTTTTTTTTTCTAATTCTCTTTATTTTACCCCACAACAAGCATCACCAACACACCATACACAGATTAAAGTGGCTAATATAAAGATTAAACAGGCTGCATCTCAAAATGAAAAAAATCTAAGATTTCTAACTCTCTGTATTAAAAAAAGGCATTTACACATTTTGTTGAACTACTTGGCAAGCTAGCTAGTAAACTGATATATCAGTAAAACAATTCTGTTAATTAAGTTAGAAGATGCAGTAACAGCAAAAAAAAATGTCAAGACTTGGAAAAGAAAAAAATAAAATTGGCAAGAGATACACAATATTACTGGTATATCTGGGCAGTTCCCATGCTATTTTCTTGTATTTTCTTTTATATTATGGGCTAGGATTCACAAATTACTCAAGTCATTAGAAAAAAAAAAGCAAGGCAGACTAGAATAGCTAGCAATGGAAGCCCCATATTCTAGCAGCACAAGTATCCTTAATGTATTAAATACATTTCTATGTATAGTTTGTTATAATAAAGCTACATTAAAACAGTCATATGTATTCATATATGCAGCCTCTGCTTCCCACAGTAGTGTTGCAAAGTGATTGTGTCTCAATGGCTCCCTTATCTTGTTGCAAGTCTATCAAACATCTGTACATAAAAAAAAAAACAGTCTCTAATGATGTCAAACACACATAATGTTCCTAATATCCAGAGACTATGTGATTTAGGTTGCCTAGAATCTAGGTCAAATGAAGGATCTCAAAGGCAGCACTGTTCTATTTAGGGCAAGAAACAGGCGTTCAAGATAATAATGTGATTTGGCAAAGCTGAAAAGTACCCTATTGATTTAACTGAAGTGTGAATTTTAATGATTGGTGTATTTTAATGTTCCAAATAATATTTTTTTGCATATGTATTTTTCCTTAGAAAACAAATAAGATAAAAACTACCCGGACAAGAAGCTGCCAAAAAAAAAAGAAATTAAAATGACTGCCAAGAGAACTTGTGTTGTCCTTTTATGTTTATGCCAAAAATAAATGATGAACTTCAAAAGGCTCCATCTCTAATGAAAAACTGACGTCAGGCAAAGACAGGGGCTGTTATCACCTGACCCAACTTGATAAAAAGTAAAACACCTAATTATTACCTATTTATTTTGTATTCTTGAAAAACAGGGTTGTGAATTAGGAATTATTTTCCCATATTTACTTCCATTGGTGTGAAATTCTCTTTGACTACTCTCTAATGTGTAACTGTTAAATTTTGTGCGGTAAAATATCTGAATTTTGACTGTGACATTATGTGGGTTAGTTACAGTGATACTCTATACACAAAGTGCTTTAAATACATTTTACAAGCGTTTTACTATTCAGGGTGCTTTGAATGAAACTGCACCAAAGAGTCACAGGCAGGTTTTTTCTTTTTAACAATATGCATCAAAATGCTGAGGTTTGAATGCAGCTCTTTTGTCCAGCACTATAGAGCAAGGATGCAGCTCTATTCTGCCTGCATAAGTTTTATCTAAAGGTTGTTGTGAGTAGCACTGTGTATTACTGGGGGTTGTGGTCCAGTTAGCTTGATTTGAGCAGTCATTTTGTCCTACACACATATGCAAATATCCCATAGTAAAACTTGAAAAAGTAACTGGCTCCAGAAGGATTCAGGAAATGTAAAAAGCTTCAAAGATGACCTCATCCCTTTTGCCCCACCGCATTGAATTAAACTTCTCTGAAACCTAGTTCCCTGGATGAATGATTACCTCACACTCACTATCTCTGTACAGTAGCACCTCTTATGCCCCGTACACACGGTCGGAAATTCTGACGGAAAAATTCAGATCGGATTATGTTGTCGGAAAATCCGATCGTGTGTGGGCTTTGGCAGACTTTTTCCGTCGGAATTTCCGACGGAAAAAGTTTGAGAGCAGGACATAAAATCTTCCGACAACAAAATCGGATCAGACTTTTTCCAATCGCATGTATAGAATTCCGACGCACAAAGTGCCACGCATGCGCATAATAAATTTGTGGATGAAAGCTATTGGCTACTGGCCTCTTCGTAGTCCCGTCGTACGTTTTGTACGTCACCTCGTTTGGAACGATCACATTTTCCAACAACTTTGTGCGACCGTGTGTATGCTAGACAGGTTTCGGCCAAAATCCGTCGGAAAAAATCAGACAGATTTTGTGGTCGGAATGTCCGACCATATGTATGGGGCATTAGACCTCTATGGGTCCTTGTCACAAAACTTGGGAAGCTTGGGAGATGTCCCCAAAGAGGGAAAGGGTGAGGTAGTTAAGCTTAGCATGGAAGGGGGCACAAATGGACAAGTGCACTGTTTGTTGGATCACTTATTCTCTAAAGTGCATTTAAAGCCACGTTTCTTTTCGTTTTGGATAGTGTAGGGAAGTGTTAAATCCCCTATCAGGTTATTTTTTGCTGTCTAACTGTTTTGGAGATTCAACAGGAAAAAAACAGGGGGAATTATCTTAGCCTATTGTTCTAATGTCAACTTTAAAATGTAGGATTTCCCAACACCTTCTGTTGCTGTGACATTGGTAAACTGGACAAATAGGGAAGCGAAACTCCCCAGGGGGGCTCAGACAGCAGTTAAACTTGGCAGAGGATCTAAAGCCTAGTCTAGTACACAGGGGCCAAATGCCTGATGACATTGGCTGGTTCAATAGAAACTGGCCGATATTTGGCCCGTGTGTATGGGAGACGGTCTGACAGAAGCCGGCATCTGTCGAAGGCTCACGAGCAAAAAAGGTCTGCCGAACAGCTCCTGATCAGTGCTCTCAGCCAATGGCTGAGAGTGCTGACTGGATTGTTCTGGCAGGGGGGTTGTCCTCCTGTCAGAACACAATAGCACAGCAGGGGAGATTGCTGTACTAAAATCGTATTGCTAGTACAGCTGCTAGTGGTGTGTACCAGGCTTAAAGTGGTTGTAAAGGCAGAAGGTTTTTTATCCTAATGCATTCTATCCAGCAACGTTGCAGGAGAGACTCAGCTGCCCAGGATTCTTCCCTTCATTGGCTGAGACAGCAACAGAGCGCCATTGGCTCCCCCTGATGTCAATCAAAGTTAGTGAGCCAATGAGGAGAGAGAGTGGGCGGGCCTAGCTGGGGGGCTCCGTGTCTGAATAAACACAGGGAGCTATGGGTCGGCTCGGGTGCCCCCATAGCAAGCTGCTTGCTGTGGGGCCACTTGTCAGGAGGGAGGAGCCAGGAGAGTCGAAGAGGGACCCGAGAAGAGGAGGATCTGGGCTGCTCTGTGCAAATCCACTGCACAGAGCAGATAAGTATGACATGTTTGTTTTTTTTTTTGTTTGTTTTTTTAAAAAGACGTTAGTATCACTTTAAGCCTTCCCTATTCTATCAACAGCTATAAAAAAAAGTTTTGCATTTACATACACTTTAAAGATGAAGGGGAAAATAAAGAATGCATGACAACTATGTCACTGGGAGGAAATATAAAAAAATCGAGTATACTGTAGGATCCATTCATCTTTACAAGCCTAGTAGTTAGACTATAAGCAAAAAGAAGTTTGCACTGCAGTGGAACCTTAACATACCAGAGCCATTATTATGAGCAATGTGTTTTTTATGATAGAAATGCAGTGAAGCCACATAAACAAATCTCTTTAGTCTATTTCTACATTTTAGAAATGCAGACTATTTCAGGCTGTTAAAGCTGCATGCATCTAATAACTTCAAATGTGAATATTAAAAACCAATATGATGCAGGAAGCTAATAGTGTAGGAGATTTCTGCCTTTCTGAATACTACTGCTGTGCTGACTTAGAAGAGGAGAAAAAATAACTCAGGCACCAACATTAAATATTGTGCTGCCACAGCAGCAGTGAATGGCATTTTGATAAGCATATATCTGTGAACTAAAATCAATTATATAAGCAGGAGGAAAAAAATACTTCTGTTTAACCACATTAGGTATGTGAGAAAGCTGAACTGAGATATCTTATTTATGCATTGCAAGAGAGCAAGCAAAAATAACAGGTACTGTACCCAGGCAGGCTGGATAAGCATCTCACAAAGCACAAACAAAATAAACACAATACTATATAAAATGACTAACATGTTAGGTAGAAAATTACCTCTAAAATTAAGCTAAATAAAAAACAAGTAAGGAAGATTACGTACTATGTACTTTTATCCTGTTCGTTGCAAGAGTGCTATACTTTTTTTACCTGTGAATATACCCAGAGATCTCCAGCTGTTCCTAAACATCTAAATAGGATAAACATTAAAGATGAAGTCAGAGGAGGTTCATTCTGCACTCCTGTGACCCATATTCAGCTGACAGCGGGCTAAAGTCCACTGTCAGTTGACGTCACTCAGCCCGTCCAGATTCTGGGGAGATTCACAATTCAATGTTGGGATCAACAACCCAGATGTCTGACCGGCAGCTGGCTCAGTCAGTATTGCTGGTAGACTGAGCTAGCTGCTGCCACCTCCCCCACAGCCCAGAGCTCCAGTGAGCGCTGGAGGGGCAGAGCAGAGAGCCAGTGACTGACAGTCGCTAGCTCTCTGCTCACTGAAAACCAAGAACTGAGTGATCAGTGGTCTTTGATCTCTTAGTTCTCAGTGTAGAGGGGGCGGGGGACAGATGAAACATCAGATCGATGCTGCATCCACCTAGGTGACTATGAATGTTTTTTTTTTTTTCAAAACCTGCTCTTTTTTTAAAGCCTAAGTTTAGTAAATTATTTTTTAGAGGCACTAAAATTATCAGTTCCTCAGTCAAGCTAATTTACTACCATGAGATTTGTGTCTTCGCACAAGCAACGCCGCGACACACAATAGATTACTTACTCTGGGCTCTCCCGCGACTCAGACCTGCAATATTAGCCCCAACCCTTTCTCACTCAATGTCATTATGGGATAGACTTCAAAAACACTCAGCCCTAACCTCCCCCATTCGCCCACTGGCGCACTTGTTCCACAACCCAGAATTTCCACCCGGTCAAAACATACTTGCGTTTAAATGGTGGTTAGACAAAGGTCTATACAGGATAGGTCATTTCCTCAATACCAGGGGGCCCCTTACTATCGGATACTGTGTTAGTAAGTTGGAAATGCCCACCTCCGAAAGATACAGACTGTTTCAAATCACTCACTTCCTACGTTCTCAATGGTCTAACAATCCAGAACCCCCAGCACTGACCGCTTACGAAACATGGTGCTCCAACATAAAGGATAAGAAGGGGGGTATCTCCGTTATCTACAATTCTCTAGCCAGAACCTCAATCAAACCGCTTTATGTCCGACTTTGGGAACAAGATCTGGCGGATGAGTGGGACTTGAATAAATGGTATCTTTGCTTCCACAGATCTTTCAAAGGTATTATGAACATTTCTCTTATGGAAGCTAGCATTAAAATCATAACTCGTTGGTATCGTGTTCCTGCCATCTTGGCAAAAATTTTCCCAGATTCCTCCCCTCTGTGCTTCAGGGGATGTGGCCACATCGGCTCTCTACTGCATATATGGTGGACATGCCCTCGGCTTAGGAACTTTTGGAATGGCTTTTTCCACTTATTGCGGAAGATTACTGGCATAGCCGTTCCACAGGTTCCGGAAATAGCGCTTCTCAATGTCCAAGTAGAGAAAATTTCCAAACATGCACAATCTTTGATCTTCTATATGCTCTTAGGAGCCAGAATCACTATTGCCAAACACTGGAAGAGCCACACAGTTCCACTAGCTGGAATGAAACGCAAAATCTCCTGGATCATGGCCCAGGAGAAGATTGTCAGCAAGCTACTTGACAAAACCCACAAATTCAACTTAATTTGGGAACCCTGGGCAAAATACATAGGTATTCCACTAATTCCAGGAGCATAGTCGACCCCGATTACCTTCTCTACCTCTAGGTGACCTTCTTCCCTCCTTTTCTTCTAGCCCCTTTTCTATCCTGCTGACACTTCACCAGCTTTACTAAATCTTCTATTCTCGCTGCTCTCGCCTCCCTTTTCTTTCTTCATATGGAGCAAAAACTTCTCTCTAGTCTGATTCCCTTACAAGCGGAACTCAGCCATCGACTTTAATCTATCATCTCACCCGGTATAGTTCAGGCCATACAGTAAGGCAATCGTGTTCTGCTGCATGATAACATACAGCCCTGTATGCTTGAGCCCCTGACCTTGATACTCAACATATCACTGACAATGTAATTTTACTGGCAGTCCAGTGTAATCACACTTCTTCCTCCCGACCGGCCACGTAATTTTCAGGGAGAGATTGTCCTGGTCCGTCTTCTCCACAGTGTTCCCCTTGGGATGGAGAAATGGCCCAACACAAGCAATCTTTCTCTCAAGTTTATCACAAGTTACAATATGGGTTGATGGGACTGTGCCACACTCATTGTATGCTAGGATATTCTGACTAGATGAACTTGTCTTCCTGGTCTCCTTTTATTCCTGAACTTTACCCTATCTAGGGCAGGGTTACTTTACACTGGCTTTAACTAGCAGTCAGTCTTAGTTGTTTTTGTTACTATACACGTATGTATATTCTGTTCTATCAATTGTACTGCCTCACCAGAAATTGTTATTACCATGTATCTTTGTATGATATAAACTCAATAAAAATATTGAAAAGAGATTTGTGTCTTCGCTTTCTGTGCCAGAGATGGGGTTTAAAGTGGTAGTAAAGCCTGCTTTGAGATTGGTAAAATGAGATAGGTAAAATGAATATCTCTTAAATGTGCACCATTTAGGAGATATTCACCCTGGATGCAGCCGCTGATGTCACTGGTGCATGCCCTCTGGAGGTCCGGCTTACCATGCTGGACCTTCAGATCTTCTTGTCGCAACCGAGGGCTCCAGCACGCATGCGCAGGAGTGACGCCATTGCGGGTCCAGCCACTCACAGGGCTGGAGGCTGGTAGAAAGACCCAGGGAAGATGTCAGTGGTGACAGCAATAAAAACAATAAAGATAGAAGAAAGGTTAGAATTGCTGTTTGTTTTTGTTCTGTGCATATCTGTACTGTGTCTACAATGGTTTAGGTGCCATGGAAAGGGAAATAAGTTACATAGACAACCAAAAAATTGACAGATTTTTTAATCTCTTCCTCAAGTTTTGACTTCAAGTGGACTTTAAATCTGAACTCTAGGCAGATATACAAAAGACAAAATAGTGTCATTCTGTATTCGTTAATACATGTTTAAATTTATTTTTGTAATGCAAGCAGTTAAAATACCTGAATTTGACTTACGAGCAGTTCCCTATACCAGATCCAGAGTGGAAGAGGAAGAAACAGTACAGTTAGTCAATCAGTTCATGGGCCGTACGGGCATGCTGATTTGAGGGGAATGCAGCGTGACAGCGAGATGAATTTATTACTGTGCTACTGCTACACTGTGCAGTCACAGTCTAAGGGAAGGCACATGACAGCCTGGGCTCAAGGGAAGAGGGGTGAATGAGACTTGCCATTATTCAACCTAGGAGGCTGACGATACTAGTGGTTGATAAGACAAACTGAACGCATGGACAGCTCTGGATATATTTCTGACCCAATTTCCTCTTTAAAGAACAAGTTTTTTTTTTTGTAAAAATTATATTAGCTTACCCTTCCTCCCTATCCTAAACTTTGGTTTCAGCAGCCTTCAGTGGAGCCAGTTTACATACAGCAGACTGCATAAATAGATCACAGGTAAGATACCACAGGGATACCACAAAGAAAAATGCATACAAGGCTGAACCCCGCCCCCATGTTGGATATTCAGATCACATCTCTGTTATGCTAATTCCGGCATACAAACCGTTGCTTACACTTGCAAAACTGGTTCAAAAAGAAATTACAGTATGGCCAGACAATGCTACCCCAGTACTGCAGGACTGCTTTCAGCACACAGATTGGAACATGTTTGAAGAGGCAGCCACTTACAACAATCATACAGACTTACAAGAGTACACTGAAACAGTGACTGCTTACATCAAAAAGTGCATAGATGATGTGACAGTCAACAAGATTATTACCACACGTGCCAACCAGAAGCCATGGATGACAGCAGAGGTTCGCGGGCTGCTAAAGACCAGAGATTAGGTATTGAGATCAGGAGATAAAACAGCTCTCAAAACAGCAAGAGCCAATCTGTCTCATGGCATCAAGCAGGCAAAACAACAATATGCTAAAAAAATGTATAAACACTTTAGCGACAGCAAAGACACACAGGCCCTGTGGCAAGCCATTCAGAACATCACTAGCTACAAGCCCCTGCCACAGGCCAATGATAATGATACTTCTCCCCTGGATGCAGTCAACCATTTTTATGCACGGTTTGAGATGCAGAACCAAACACCTTCACAAAAACTACTCATATCCCGAAATGACTGGGCGCTCTGCATTTCTACAGCCGACGTAAGGAAGACACTGTTCAGATGTAACCGATGGAAGGCTACTGGCCCTGATGACATACCTGGACGTGTGCTGAGAGACTGTGCTGTACAGCTGACAGATGTCCTTACAGATATCTTTAACATTTCGCTGAGCCAGGCAGTTGTCCCTACATGTCTTAAATCCACCATCATAATTCCAGCACCAAAGAAGATACCTGTTTCCTGTTTGAATGACTATCCTCCCATAGCACTAACTCCAATAATGATGAACTGTTTTGAGAGGGTAGTCATGCATCACATTAAGTCCAGTCTTTCAAACACGTGGGACCCATATCAGTTTGCATACCTTCCAAACCGTTCCACGGACAATGCAGTATCTTCTACTCTTCACTTGGCCCTTACCCACTTAGAACAGAAATGCTGTTCATTGACTTTAGCTCAGCATTTAATACGATAATTCCTCAGAAACGTATCACTAAATTGAACTCGCTGGGCCTCAACCTGCCTCTCTGTAATTGGATCCTGGACTTTTTAACTAGAAGACCTCAGTCAGTTCGTGTTGGCTGCAGCACGTCGAGCACTACCACACTGAGCACGGGTGCCCCACAGGGATGTGTGCTCAGCCCATTGCTCTTCACACTGCTGACCCACGACTGTACTGCCAAGTTCAGCTCCAACCATATTATCAAGTTTGTGGATGACACAACTGTGGTAGGTCTCATCAGCAACAATGATGAAACGCTCTACAGAGAGGAAGTGGAACAACTGGTTAAATGGTGTAGTACAAACAACATGTTCCTTAATGTAAACAAAACAAAGGAGGTTGTGATGGATTTCAGGAGAAATTCTGTTGATCACTCCCCACTGACCATTGACAGCTTGACTGTGGAGAGAGTAAGCAGTATTAAAATCCTAGGAGTGCACATATCAGAGGATCTTACCTGGACAACCAACATCGCGTCACTAACCAAGAAGGCACAACAGCGCCAATATTTTCTCCGCCGCCTTAAAAAAGCCAGTCTCCCTCCACCCATCCTTACTACATTCTATAGAGGAACCATTGAAAGCGTGCAGACCAGTTGCATCATTGTCTGGTATGGGAACTGCAGTTCTGCTGAACGCAAGACCCTGCAGGGGCTAATGAAGATGGCTGAAAAGATTATTGGTGTCTCTCGCCCCTCCATCCTGGACATTTTCTATACACAATGCTCCAGCAAAGCTACCAGTATCATGAGGGATCCTACCCATCCCTCCCACAGTCTCTTTCAGCTCTTGTCATCAGGTAGAAGGTACCGGAGTATCAAAACCAGGACTGTCAGACTGCTCAACAGTTTTTTCCCCCAGGCTGTGAGAGCTCTCAACTCCAATCCTCTTTGAAACCTTTTCTACAACCTATATATTGTGATCCTTTTTAATCTTGAATATGCACTAGACAATTTTATAAACACTTGCTGCTACAAAGACTTTTGGAAACATATAGTATATGTACAGTTACATAGTTCCCAGATGTGTATACATTTTTTTATTGGTGTTTTTATTCTTTGTATATTTATTTATAATTATGTTTAATTTGTATGTAGCACCGTGGCCCTGTGAGATACGACATTTCGTTCTAATGTATATTCTTACATGTAGTAGAATGACAATAAAGCTTGACTTGATATCATGCTTCTCTCTTATACTTGAGGTTGCTTTGTAATAGTAGAAAGTTGCTCTATATGCATTAAAGCAAATCGAGAGAATAAAAAAAAGCTCACCAAAAAAAAAGAAAAAAAAGAAAAAAAAAAGAAAACCCTCCAAAGGGCACTAACCAACGGAATGAATAAACTTTAGGTGACTTTTACACTAGAAACATACTAGATACAAATCAATAAATTGTCACTAATCAGTCTCAAACATAAAACTTTGTGTGCAATTAGCATATTGTAACATTAGCTCACAGAGTTAATCAATGTAGCTAGATGCTGCACTTTATAGTTGCCCATGTTATGCAGCTTGTATGGAGCAGCTCACACCTGTGGACTAGTAAATAGTATCGAGTGCTCGAGTAGTAGATAAAAGTAGAGCGCTAGATCACCATGGGGTCAGGGTCTTGGATGCAGAAGTGGATCGCAGTGTGACAGCTAATGCTTTCAAATGAAAAAAAAAACGAAAAGAGATGCCTCTATTATCCTTGTGATGTCACCTGCAGCCTAATTCAGATGCGTTTTGTTTAGTAAACTACAATCTCTGTCACGTCTCAAAAGAACTTTTATTCCCACCTTCCAGATTCCTTAAACAATTAAATTTTTCATTATGCCATCCAAACAATAAATGCATAATAAACTTTATTACCTAAGTAAGAAAAAAAAAATACTATATACATATAGTATATATATATATAATTCTTTTGGGTCTGAGGAGCAGACCTAAGGCCTAGGCTAAGGCCTAGGCTAAAGGCCTCAATCATCAGTATGGGAAGAATGTAAGCCAGGAGGCTAAAGTATTGAGTGTGCAAGATACAGTAATGGTGGAACCCCCTGCGTGGATACTGATGTCTTTGTGAACTTTTCTGTGTTTTTAAATAAAAGTGGGCAACCAGGCCCTTAAAAATATAGTTTTGTACCGGCGTACTCACTGGAAAACGCACCTACCGATTGAGTCTGATAACCCCAATCTTACAATATATATATATATATATATATAGTATATAAAATAAAAACAATATAGAGAAGAGAACTTTGGAGACTTGAAATGCAAAAAGCTCAATACTTATGTTTAATCCAGCTGGAGCGATATTATTTTGCTTAAAAATTAATTTGGATTTACATCTGGATATCTTTTTAATAAAACTGCCACCTCTTCAATCTGTTTTTACTGATTATATCCCCTAGAACAGTGTTTCTCAACTCCAGTCCTCAAGGCGCCCCAACAGGTCATGTCTTCAGGCTTTCCATTATTTTCCACAGGCGATTTGATCAGTTTCACTGACTTAATAATTACCACAGCCATTTCATCTGAAGGAAATCCTGAAAACATGACCTGTTGGGGTGCCTTAAGGACTGACTTTGAGAAACACTGCCCTAGAAATTAGTCCCTTTCAAACTCCTATCTTGGAACTCTTATGGATAGAGGATGGGGAGGGGATTGGGGAGGGGATTACCTTGTAAGATTTTACGAAAAATTTCCCAATCTCAATTCTCATTTTGTGCTGGTTCAGGTTGTTAGCTTGGTCTAATAAACATTAGCATAATCTTATTGGACCTAAGTTCACTTCTTACGGGCAGTCGGAGCTTGATTGTGTCTCTTCCATGTTTGTAATTTAACTCCTGTTTTTAATAATTTCCCTGGAAAAGCTAAAACACAGTTGACTGCCAAGGCTACAGCAAAGTTATTTATTTCATAAAGAATATGTATACCTATGTCTACCGAAACTGGAGAGCTAAGACAGAGTTAAAGATTAGGTCTATTAGATGGGTTGAAACCAGTGATCTTACATGTTCTTCCCCTTGCACCACTGATAGTATACTCTCATTTTGCTAGAGATCCAATCAATCCTAAGCATCACAACAAAGGCTCAAATAATGTTGAGGTAGAAAAAGGAAGGATAATGAGAGCTCTGCCATCAAAAGTCAGCAGTGTTGGCTGGAGTACTATTTGACCATGCTTAATTTTTTTTCCTGTTGACACAATATTAATAAGAGAGCCTACAATATAAATGGTATATGTTAACAGGCAGAAGCACTAGGGAGATAAATACACATCGAAAGATTTGAATGATCAGAGATTTAAGTGGCTCTTTGACTTTTCACTTTATGTTTTAGAATCAGAGAGCCCTGTTACATAGTTAGTGTTGTTCTTCAACCCTGTTAAAGATAATTATTGGAAGGTCATCGTTATCCAGATAATGATACACTTGTGCCAGTCACAGCCATTAGCCGAATTATAGTGGATAGTGGCCATTACAGAAAAATGGTGCATTGGGGCCAGTCTTAGTGTTTGTAGGAATTTTTGTAATGAGCTTTTAGGTCCATTAAAAGTTAGGGGGACATGTTACATATCAGACTGGTTATCTTATAAAGAACTTTACTATTTGTACATTACTGAATACTCTTTTCACTTTGTTCAGTTATTTGTAACCAGCATTGCCTTAAAAGTCATTTCTATATGTGTCACAGTTCCATTCTAGTCACAGAGTCAATTTGCTCTGTTTTTTGTCAAGTCTTAGCATTCTCTTTTTTCAGAGATTTCTAAAAAAGTTTGTTTCATCCATTTTCACTCTTAGATCCTTGGCTAATGATGCAGGTTAAATTAACATCATCAAGCCCTTGTGGCTTTTAGAAAATGTTATACCTGATATTTAGCAGACAAAATGTTTTCTGAGTTCCACAAATATTTGATGACATTAATTTAACGTTAATTTTAATCGTGATCATAACCAGGAGACATATAGAAACGAGTTTAAGGCAAAGTTGGTTACAAATAACTGAACAAAGTTCAAAGAGTACTGAGAATGTCCAAATAGTAATTGTAATATATTACAGATATGTGATATCAACTGTAAAGTCATAAGGATCTAGTGCTTTAATGAAAGCTTGGAATTACTTTATTGATATATTTCAAAGAATCCAAACTCAATTGGTACAATTGTATAGTAACATTAAGCATACTGTACAATGTTCTTAGAGAGTAAAGGATAAGTGCAGTGCACATATAATTGTAGGGGGGGGGGGGTGTAGGTTTTGGTTTTACCAACTGTGCAGGCTTTACAGTGAAGATTTCTTGCAAATAAGATGAGAATATCTTATTAGCAAAATGCTCAGCATTTGGAATTTGGCTCCATAAGCATACAACCCAAACAAATTTAACAATTCTCAAAATAATATGCAAAGTCAGCAGTTAAAGTGGAAGTAAACCCCCTATCGTTTTCAGCCAAGGAAGCTGCCATCTTTGCCTCTGATTAATCTTCAACTGCCACAGTGCTGCACATGTGATCCGTTATGACACCAGCCATTGGATGGTTTGACTGTTTGGTTGAGAGCACAGCCAATGTGCAGTTAGCATTCCCGGCATGCCATTTTTTTAAAAACTGTTAAATCGATGGGTTTACTTCCGCTTTAAGAAAATTGTGTTTGTCTTTTTAGGGCAAATTGACAATGTGTGTCAAAATGCCCCAACTTTTTGATACATTCCTTTAGAATGATCCCCTACTGCTCCTTATTCTACCTTAGCCAATGCAAAATATCCAGAGCCAGTGTTGGGGTCTAGTGACTAAGTGCTTGGCTCAAGCACTATCACGTGATGGAGGGATTGACGGCACCACTCCCTCTAGACTCCCACATCAGATGACACCAGTGATTTGCTGGAGAGGTGCGTATCAGTGGACGCTAAATGAGAAAAGTCACTGTGTCTCTAAACGCTCTCCTCTATATCTTACTGCTGGTCATAATCACTTTGCATTATATGCTGCTTTTACTTTAGCAGTTTTTATTAACTCAATAAACATTAAGCATACAGTATTGCACTGGAATAGGAGTAGTGATACTGCTAGTTTTATAATCATCTCATTAATTAGGGCCACTTTAATTCTTCGGTTTTCCATTTTGCTACTGATTGCTTTTGTGATAAAATCTTACCCATATCCTGCATTCCCTGGCCACTTCTGTCTACAATAGCTCACTCTCATTCTTCCTGGAGACACCTGCCCCCTCTCTATGAGCAGAACCAGGCCCCAATTACTACAACCCTGGCAAAAAGACAAAAAAAAAATTCTCAAAAGAAACAACCATGTTCTTCAGCAACTGTGGCATAAAAACTAAATCCCTTAACCACTTCAGCCCCGGAAGATTTGACTGCTCACTGACCAGGCCATTTTTTGTGATACGGCACTGCGTCGCTTTAACTGACAATTGCGCGGTTGTGCAATGCTGTACCCAAACAAAAATGTTTTTCTCCACAAATCTCCACAGCTTCTCCACAGCTTTCTTTTGATGGTTTTTATTTTTTGCGCTATAAACAAAAGAAGAGCAACAGTTTTGAAAAAAAACTATCTTTTACTTTTTTTTTTTTTTTCCAAAGAGAAGTTTATTGTAAATAGTAAGAACAGTCAATACAACAGGTAAAAACTTGTGATAATTCAAAGTAGCAGGTACAGTAATAAACGTAGACATCAGCCATCTAAAACAGTGCGTTTATCAACATACAATTGACAGTCCTGCGAGGTATATCCACGTTCAGGTTGCCTTAAGTGCAGATAGTGGCTTAGATGTAAAACTAATGGATCATTACTAGGGGAGGGGCTAAGCCCGAAATCATGTGGTTTGACAAAATAACATATGAAACAATGCGAAACAATGCGAAATGGTATTATCAAAAATTACCAGGCATCTGCTTGTGTCAGATTACTGTTCCGGTGTCCCAGTGGTTATAAAGTGGTGTAGGGAGTCCATGGATGCGGTCTCGGACCACAGGCATCCACAGATGTCTTACTTCTGGGAGACACGGGTAGGCCAGACCGTATGGCCTCATTGGAAGTCAGCTATCAACTGAGCTTGGGGAAAGGACGTCCCCCTAACCTAACTTAAAGTAACTTTGTTGTCTCAGATGGGAGAATGTGCGGAGTATGATATCGCTTGCGGGTAATGGGATTTGGTGTAAAGGGATAGGGCGTGGGTGGATCCCTAGTGTGGGTTTTGGTGGCCCAGGAGTGAGGAGGGGGTAGGAGTTAATTGTCTTTTATATTCATCCGTCGTAGTAAAGTGTTGCCAGCAAGACCAAATAGTACTGAATTTAGTGGGCGAATCTCTAGCTTGATGGATTAAATTTTCTAATTCTGCTATTTTGGAGACGCGTTTAAACCAGTCGGCGAGTGTCGGGGTTCAGAAGCCTTCCAACGAGCGGGTATGCACATTTTAGCGGCATTTAGTAGGAGAAGTGTAAGGGACTTGTGATAGTGCCTGAAAGGTATGGGAGAGTGATGAAGAAGCATTTGTGCAGGGGAGAAATCTAAGTGATACGTAGTAATCTTTGAAGTAAGGCGGTGTACTTCTCGCCAGAAAGGTTGAAGAGCGGGGCACGACCACCATATGTGTAGCATAGAGCCCTCCTCTGTAGAACATCTCCAACATACCGGGGGTATGGCCGGGGATATTTTGTGAAGTTTCGAGGGGGTTTTATACCACCTCGAGAAGATTTTGAAGCCCGTTTTTTGTGCAGATACGTTTGTGGAACCCTTGTGAATATGGGTGTAGATGCGCTCCCAATCTTCCGTTGAGAGATCCAGAGATAAATCTCTCTCCCATCTCTGGGTGGCAATGTTAGATTTAGCATCGATGTCAGAGAAGAGTAGGGAATATGTTTCAGAAATCATGTGTCGTTGTGGATCTGTTTTTGAACAGAGTGTCTCAAATGGGGTCAGATGTCTACTGAAGTCCGGGCGGTTGGTGGGGTCATTAAGAAAGTGTCGGATTTGAAGGTAAGTCCATAATGGGCATGATTGGCTGGACTCGCGTCTGGGTACGTCGGATCTGTCGATAAATGAAGCATTGGAAAAGAAATGTCGTGCTTGTACAACAGCATGAGGCCAAAAGTCTGTCAGGAATGAGTCAGATAGACCTACTGGGAACCTCGGATTGTGCCGAATGGGTGTCAGAGGGCCTTGTGTCGTAGAGATGTGATGGGTTCTACAAGCTTTCAGGAAAATGTGCAGAGTGCAAGCAATGAGTGGATGGCGTTTACATGTTTGTGGGATATCGTTGGGGGCAATCCAGGGCAGTTGTTGAATAGGGATCGGGGTGAACTTGTTTTCAGGGCTTATCCAAGCCTTGGAGCCCTTATGGACGTTCCAGTCTATAATTCTTGTCAAGTGGCAGGCCCAATGGTATTTCAAAATGTCAGGGAGGCCTATCCCACCCTTCAGTTTTGGTAGAGAGAGTCTTGCCAGACTAAGTCTAGGCCGATCCTTTCCCCACAGGAAGTCAGTACACGCCTTGCGGTAAGATTTGAAGAAAGCTTGGGGCAAGTGTATTGGGACCGTTTGCATGACATATAGTATTCTAGGGAGAATGTTCATTTTTAGTATGGCAGCCCGACCGAACCACGAGAAAATGCCCGTTGACCATGTTTTCAGGTCTTTTTGGATGCGTTGGAGAATGGGGATGTAGTTTTTGGTGTATAGGTCCGATAAGCAGGATGGGAGAGAAATGCCAAGGTAAGTAATTGCGTCTCGGTTCCATTTGAAAGGATAGTTTGCTTGACATAATAGCAACGTGTCTCGATGTAAGGAAATGTTCAAAGCTTCCGATTTTGAGAAGTTGATTTGGAGATTTGAGAGCGTGTGGAATGTGTGGAGATCTGAGAGTAGGTTGGGGAGAGTAATGTGAGGGTCCGTAAGGAATAATAATATATCATCCGCAAAGGCAGAGAGCTTATATGTATCATTTAGGATTGTCACACCCTTGATGTCAGGGTTTTCACGAAGACGTTGAAGTAGTGGTTCTAGTGTGAGTACAAATATTAATGGGGATAGGGGACAACCTTGACGAGTCCCGTTAGATATCAAGAAGGCATCCGACAGGTGGCCGTTGACTCGAACCTGTGCGGTTGGGGACGAGTAGAGTGCCATGATAAAGTGGAGCATACGGTCTCGTATCCCGATTAATTTCAGAACTTCTTCCATGTAGTCCCAGGCCACTCTGTCGAATGCCTTCTCCGCATCCAGTGAGAGGAAAAAACCCTGTTGATCAGTAGAGGATAGCCAATGTTGGATGTTAACTGCCTTGATCGTGTTGTCTCTCGCCTCTCTACCAGGTATAAAGCCTACCTGATCGAGAGAGACGAGGTTGGGTAGGAGAGGCAAGAGACGGCTGGCCAAAATTTTTGCATATATTTTTAGGTCGACATTAAGAAGGGAAATAGGTCGATAATTAGTCACCAAAGTAGTGTCCTTGTTTGGTTTTGGGATTACTGTGATGTGGGCAGCTATGAGGTCTCTGGGAGGGGGGTTGTCAGGGGAAATGGAATTAAAAGCATTTAGGAAGTGGGATTTCAGTGAGTGGACAAAAGTCTTATAATACGCAGTCGTCAGTCCATCTGGGCCAGGGCTCTTCCCGGGTTTTAGTTGTTTGAGTACCGTATCTAATTCACAGGGAAGAATAGGATTGTTTAAGTTCGCCGATTCCTCATCAGTCAAGGGAGGAGGGCTGTATTTATTAAGAAATTCCTTGATGAATGACCGTCGGGGGGCGTCCGTGGCTTGGGGGTCCTTGGGGTGTAAATTGTAGAGTTGGGTATAGTATTTGACAAATTGCCTAGCTATTTGATCATTAGCCGTCGCTTTGTGTCCGTGGGAGTCCGTCACCGAATGAATAGTAGTAGAGGTTTTCTTAGCCCTAAGCGCTCTTGCCAGAAGCTTACCCGATTTATTGCCAAATTCGTAGAATGTTTTTTGTGAGAGGATATAGTTTCTCCTAATTTGTTTGTTGATAGTGTCTAGTAGTTCAGTGCGTGCTTGGAGCAGTTCAGGGAGGTTCTTTAAAGCGAGAGAATTTTTGTGCGTACGTTCTAGTACCCGTATGGTGTTAGATAATTTGGTGATATATGCCTGTCTATCTTTCTTTCGTTTGGCCGAGATCGCCATAAGTTCTCCCCTTATCGTACATTTGTGAGCTTCCCACAATGTCATCGGTGACGTTTCCGGGGACAAATTTTCTCTGAAATAAAGTTCCAGACGCTTCACGATATTGGCGGTGACAGTGTCATCAGTCAAGAGGGAGGGGTCCAGTCGCCAAATCCTCGCTCTGGGGGGAGTATGTGTCAGTGCCAATGTCATTGAAATGGGGTTGTGGTCTGAGATGTACATGGGGTGAATTGAGGTCGAGGTTAAAGCAGGGAGGTCAGTCTGTGAGATAAAGATATAGTCCAATCTGGAGTACCTATTATGAGGGGCGGAGTAGAACGTGAAATCTTTGACATTCGGATTAAGTGTACGCCAAGCGTCGTGTAGGGCTAGATCTTGTAGGCGCATTTTGATCGACCGAAGAGCCCGGTACGGCATAGTTGAGGTGCCTGTCGACGTGTCATGTGGGGGATTTAATGGGACATTGAAGTCACCCCCAAGTATCAGCATCCCTTCTTGGAATGAAGCGAGTCGGTTTAAGGTAGTGGTAAAGAAGGAGACCTGTCCCGTATTGGGGGCATAAATATTGGCTAAAGTGATCGGTCTCCCGTGGAGGGAACCCTTTAGGAATAGAAAGCGGGCTTCCGTATCAATGCATGTGTCCTTAACCTGGAACGGACAGTGCTTGGCAATCAAGATTGTTACCCCTTTGGTCTTAGCGTCTTTGTTGGTGGCGTGGAAGGCAGTGGGAAAACGTGCATTAGAGAATTTGGGGACAGAAGTTGTTTTGAAGTGGGTTTCCTGAAGGAAGGCTATACTCGCTCTGTATCTGTGGAGTGAGATGAGGACCTGGGAGCGCTTCTCGGGGGTATTGAGTCCACGTGTGTTGAGAGAGACCACCTTAGTCTCCAAAGTGGAGGAGCACCTATCGGGTCTTGACGTCATAGTCGAGAGTGCCCTGTCACGGTGGGCTGGTGGAAGCGATCTGATAGGATCTGAGTCTGAGGGTGAACTGGGCTAAAACAGTACTGGTTCGTGATGTACACTATGAGATCCACTGGGGTCGGGGGCGGGCGGTATTGAGGGGGCAACTACAGACAAGGTATGGGACACTGGGTGATAAGCAGGGTGAATGGGAGTGCGATATCAAGTACCTTTGTGTGTGAGGGGTGCTAAATGGAGGTAAAGAATGAGATTCGGAAGTTTGCAAGAACCAGCTTGCGAACCTGCGGAGACAGGCAAGCTGTGTCCACGAGAAACCGAAGTGGTTCAGCGGCCGAGGATGAAATTAGCACTAAACAAAAAAATAGTTAACGGGTCGCCGAGAGTGGGGGTTGGCTGAGGTTGATCGAGGGTGTAGTAGTTAGAAGTATATCAGTATAACCTGCCTGACGGAGAGACAGGTCTTAAGTAGCAAGCAGGGGAGGAAGAGGCAGTTGAAAGGGGGAGCTCTTGAGCAGGTATTACATCCCAAATAATATGGACGGGGGTGTCATGGTGTGAGAGATCTCTGGGAGGTCGCTAAGGATGGGAGAACCTGTATGACATCTGGGGTGGATAGGTAATAGGGTAGGTGCGTTGCGTGAGGTTGGTCCGGTGGGGGTGAGAGGGAGGAATACCTATCAGCGTACCTGGCGCCTCATTGTATAGGGCGGGAGCTTAGGGCGGGGTTTTAGGAGTGTCACATTAAGAAAGAGCTGATAGCTCCTCTATGAGCCTGTGTGTGATCTGGTAAAGTTACATCGTTCGATGGAGTAAATGTACCAGGGTTGAGATAGGGCACACTGGGCTATACTGAGTCAATGAAAGGGGCAGGAGCACAAAAAAGTAAAGTAAAGTAAAACAAACATTACAGGGAGTAGAAGTAAAGTGGAGCATATGTTTCGTTCAGCAAATATATATATAGGCCCTAAGTAGTCAAGGGATGATGCCCTTATGTTGTGGGTACATTTTCAATATTGATCTGAGCAACGTGGAGTGAAGGTTTGGGCTTGTGTCAGAATGGAGACAGTTCCATCTTCAGGGACCCTTTAAGTGGGGAGAGAGAGGTATAACGCGCGAGGGCTCGCAGGAGCGTGACCTACAGTTTTTCGGTAAGGTCAAATGTAAGGCCATGGCCGTATGGTCGTGCATATGCCGTTGAGTGAGAGTTTGTTGATTTAGTTGTGTGCTCAGGTGGGGGTCTTGTCATTACGCAAGAAGAGGCGATTCTATTAACTTAGAGGAGAATTGTTGCCGCCATAGATTATATGCCCATGGAACCATGCCCGTGTTGAGGCATGAGAGTATAGTGGAAACAATTGTCTGTTCCTGGGCGACAACAGAACTCCCTAGGAGTGAGAGAAGGGTGTCCCCCCGTAACGTGCACATAACAGTAGTGGCACATGGCGCTGCATAAGTGAAACCTAAAGCTCGCGTCGGGTATGTGTGATAAGGGCCCGTTAGTATTAAGGGACAGAGAGTGTGCAACAGGTTGCTTCAGGTAGGTGTAAGAAAGTGCACAACATCTTAAGTTCAGAGCATGAGAACACCGAGCTTCGTTGGAACCATATCCCTATGGAGAACTGTAGAGCAGCAGAGTTTCCCATGTGCATTGATATATATGGTAAACGCCAGGGGCTTGGGTCCATACACAGTGCGTGTCTGAATCTTGGAGTCCCCTATGGGTGGCTAGGGGGAATAGGCACATTGCAGCGGTAAGTACAAATCAATTTAGAACTGTCCCAAAAGACAATATCGTACAAGGGGAATCGTATAAAGACCATGTGTGCTGAATACTTCCAGCCTCCCTCAGGAATTCCTGAATTGTCAAGGTGGACTTTTGTGTGTAGACTACTATATGTAATACTGAGGAAGCTATTCATGTCTGAGCCAGGGTGTGGGATGCTTTTTTGTCTGAGGTGGGGAAGGGGAAGTACCCCCATCAAGGAGTATTGGCAATGGTATGATTTACATGTAGTCTAAGGAGACCAGATGAGGTCCAACCTGTGTTAGATCCCTGCATTTGAGCATATAGACCAGTGCACATAGGATATACATAAGGCATGAGTATAGCACAGATGGTCTACAACAGTACATCGTGGGGAGAATCTAGTACTAGTATTATTAAGTGCAATTAAACCAGACCACATATTATCTTAGAAAACTGCATTGAGAAGACAAAAACAAAACAACAAGACAAAAAAAAAAAAAAAAAAAGGGTTCTTTTTGGGACAACTCCAGCAAGACTGAACATAGATACATGGGGGATACCGTAGACGGTATCTGATGCCAATAGTGCTTGAGCGGATGCCCGAGTATAGTGCAGTCGTTCCTTACTTGTACTGTCATCCGACCTGTAGGGGTGGGCCGCTCAGTCTCTGCCAAGAGCAAATGGCGCGGGACAATATAAAAATGGTGGGTGGGGCAGAATCCGAATAAATGAATGGAGTGCCCGATCGGCTGCCATACAAGTAAAAAATAAAGAATAAAAATAAAAGTGCGGGTCAGCGGCGTTTGTATGATCTTCACTGAGATCGGGGGTCAGGATCGCGGGCGAGTCAACATGGGTACAGGATCCATCGGCAGGGCAAGCAGTGGGAGAAGAGTAGCGTGGCCATGCTGTTAGGGTGATACCGGACCGTCAGCAAGATGGGATAGAGGGGAGCGGGTGGCGGAACAGGGAAGGGGAGCAAGGAGTACTTATCTGTTCCCGGGAGAAAGCTGGAGGTATCGATGGAGCAGGTTAGTGGTCACGTCGGGCCCTCCTGGGTTGCGGAGGAGTGGTCGGGCTGACTGCACGATTCCGGCTTGGTACTTGCGGTGATAACCGTTGAGTGGATGGCGAGCGTCTTCTTCTCGTTCGGGAGTCTTGCGTCTCCATGAGGTCATCATCCGGAACCGGTCTCCTGGTGGCGGGAGGTCGAAATTCGGCGTACCAATCCGGCGCATCGGTGAAGGGTATCTCGAGGGCTGCGCAGAAGTGGCGGAGGTCTTCGGGTACTCTGAGCAACGCCGTACGTCCGGACGAAGAGGCAGATAGGCCGAAGGGGAATTTCCACCTGTACGGTATGGCTTTCGCTCTGAGCACTTCCAGCACTGGGCGCAGTTCCCTGCGGCGCTGCAGGGTGATGTTAGACAGGTCTTGGAAGAGGTGAATGTCCGTATTGTTGTGTGTTAGATGGTCGGCGGCTCGTGCCCGGCGGAGGATCTCTTCCTTCAGTTGGTAGTCAATCACGCAGCAAACAACATCCTGGGGAGGGTCTGTGTCTTTCCCCCGTGGGCGCAAAGCTCGGTGAATGCGCTCCATACCGATCTGAGTAGCCGGCGGTCTGTTTAGAAGGTTGTTGAAGAGGCCCGTTACCTCACGTTGTAGATTCTCGGCATCAATCGTTTCTGACAATCCTCTAATGCGGAGATTGTGGCGTCTTCCGCGATTGTCCAAGTCTTCCACATGGCGGTTAAGATCCCTCAATTGCAGGGTGTGGGAGTCCAGCACTTGGCACGATCTGCGGAGTACCGAGGAGTGGGTCGGCGTGACCCGTTCAACCTCCTGGACTCGCCCCGCAATTGCTTGTAGGTCTACCCGGAGGTCAGAGATCGCCGCTGTGAGGGCTGCTGTGAGGGTATCCTTTATGTCTGCTGCAACCGAGCGCAGATCATGTAGGCTAGGTGATTGTTGAGGGGTAAGAATTATTCCACCCGTTTCAGAGGAGGTCCGTTGGGAAGGGCCCTGTGGCAGGCTTGAGGCCTGTGAGGTGCCTCGTGTCGGCGCCATGTTGCCCGTCTGGGTCCGGAACATCTCAGGGATGTTTTGGGTCAGACGTCCTGAGATTTCCCTTGGTGATCGGGAGCGGGAGGCAGAGGAGCCACGGGAAGAGGTCCCCATAGTTTTAAGAGAGAATCTGGATTAAAATCCTCCGTTGTAGGCAGAAAAATCTCTCCGTCAGCAAGAGCTCTCAAGTTAAGCTGCCATTCTCTCTCAAGGTCAGGCCACGCCCCCCCATCTTTTACTTTTTACTATAATAAATATCCCCCATTTTTAAAAAAAAATAAAAAATTTTCCTCAGTTTAGGCCAATATGTATTCTTCTACATATTTTTGGTAAAAAAAAAATCGCAATAAGCGTATATATTGATTGGTTTGCGCAAAAGTTATAGCATCTACAAAATAGGGGAGAGATTTATGGCATTTTTATAATTTTAGTAATGGCGGTGATCAGCGATTTTTATCGGGACTGCGATATTGAGGCAGACACATCAAACACTTTTGACACATTTTTCGGACCAATGACAATTATACAGCGATCAGTGATATAAAAATGCACTGGTTACTGTATAAATGTCACTGGCAGGGAAGGTATTAACACTAGGGGGCAATCAAGGGGTTAACGGTGTTCCCTAGTGTGTGTTCTAACTGTGGGGGGGTGGGACTGACTAGCAGGAGAAAGAGATCGGTGTTCATACTTAGTATGAACACACGATCTGTCTCCTCTCCCCTGAGAGAACCAGGATCTGTGTGTTAACACACACAGATCTCGTTTCTCGCTCTGTAACAAATGATCGCGGGTGCCCGGTGGTCATCGTGCCTAGTGGTCAAAAGGCAAAGTGACGTAAGGTAACGTTGTTTTGCCCAGGGGAGCCAACCTGCCGCAGTTCAACTGCGGCGGCTGGTCGGGAAGGAGCACTCATTAGCACTCTTTCATTCAATCCTTGTCAACACTTTTACATCTTTAACTATCTACTTCAACACTCACTGACCTACTTATTGCATAGGATATTGCCAATCATTAAAAAAAAAAAAGATCAATACAATTTGTAATGAGAACAGCACTATGCAGCTATCACCCCCAATCAACCTACAAGATCTATCACCACACTCAATACTTTCCTCTTTTGACCCTGTTACCACTGAGAAAGTTGCTCACCTAACTGCCTTTCTCATTCCTTTATGACCCTCCAGAGCTCCACACCTAACCACCTGCTCTATGGACCCCATTATCTCATGATTACTGAGGTAATTCTCATGCTCTATTCTACGTTTTATAACTCACATCTTCAGTCTCTACCGCTCCACCAGTATCTTCATCACTACGCTCAAACATGCACTGGTCAACCCCATACTTAAAAATCCTTACTAGACCCCACAAGTTTGAACAATTTAAGACCTATCTCCCTGCTCCTGTTTGTCTCCAAACTTCTCGATTACGACCATCTGAATTGCTACAGTATATCACTAATAACAAACACCTCGACCACTTGCAGTCTGCCTTCCACCAACAATGTTCCACTGAAACTGTCCCACTAAAACTAATTAAGAACCTACTAACTGCTAAAACCCATGGCCACTACTCTATGCTCATAAGCTTTGACTTTTACATTACCTTTGATACAGCTGATCACCCACTCCATCTCATAAAACTATTCTCTGGGCCTATTAATAACTTCCCATGGCTTCTAACAACATTTGTACACTGATGACACCCACAACTATCTCTCTACTCCTCAGTTTAACCCTTTAACTAATTTACGGACTGACAAATCAGTATGTATGTCATACAACTTCCTCAAATTTAACCGTTCAAAAACTGAGCTTGAAATATTTCCTACCCTAATCTCCTCCCCTGACCTTACCATTGGGATCAATAGAATAACTATAATTTCTTCCATGGGTGCTAGGTGTAATCCTAGACTCTCTCTTTTGAGCCTCACATTCAATCACTATCTAAATATTGTTGCCTTAACCTCCGTAACATTTTCAAAATGTGATTCTTCCTAACTAATAACACCAAAGGGCTATTCAATCATTCCCTAGTTATTTACCCGACTATTGCAATTCACTTTTTATTTGCCTACCTTTACACAGGCTATCACCCCCTCAGTCTATCATGAATGCATCCACCTTACAAACCAATCTAGAGCGGACACCTATCTCTGTCAATTCCTCCATTGGCTTTTGCTAGTCAAACAAATAAAAGTCAAAATACTAACAACTAACAAAGTGGGCATGCGCACGGGTCCCAGGATCCATAATGTTCTGAACGGCTCCCGCTTATCACCGTCCTATTCAACATTTTACCGCACTCCGGATACCGGAAAAACAGCAGACTATATCCACCTTTGATCTAGGAAAATTACCCTGCAGCGTAGGAATACTGGAGTGGTAAAAAACAAGAACCCTCAGTCAATTAAACCTGTGCCTTTTGTACCTCAGCAATCACCCTCACCTAAGATAGCGGCGGCACAGACAGTGACTCCACACGCAGCTGTGTCACTGAAAACATCTGACTCGTTTATCAAATGCTTCTCACACTCATCAGAGTGCTTTATCTTCCCCATTTGTGATTAATCCTCCTCAGATTATAGATGCTGACATGATCCAGCTTCCTTATTCAGCCTCTCTGATGTGGTGATCTTAATACTGCCTCTGTTGCTTCCTGTGTGCATTCTGACATAGCTGATTTAACTACTATGGAAACTCTCTCATCTTCTCAACCTTCTCCCCCATCTGGTGACACAGAGTTATTTCATACATTTTCTACACTTTTACATAGAGAACTGACTAGAGCTTGTAATGTTATTACAACTGAATTAAAATCAAATTTACAAAATATCGGTGAGCGTTTGGATAATATTGAATCTAAAATGGACGACACAGTGCAGAGTGTAAACCAAAATGTGACCATAACCTCATCTTTACAGGAACAATTGGATTTTGACAATGTTAAAATTGAAGATTTGGAAAATCGTTCTAGTCGTCATAATTTTAGAGTGCATGGATTGCCTGAATCGGTAATAAACTTAGAAGAAACAATACATATATCACCACCTTGAAATCGACAGAGTGCATCGTTCCCTAACAGCCCCTAGATCTGATGGCTTACCCAGGGATATCATAGTAAAATTACATTTTTACAATACAATATTAAAGAGAAATTGATGTCTGCTATCAGACTCAAATGTGACATTAAGCTCCTAGGTTATAACATCCAAATATTTGCAGATATTTCTCAATTGACCATTCAAAAAAGGAGCTTGATGAAACCTTTACTAGCTCGCTTGACCGATCATCAAATAAAATATCCCTTCCGCTTATCATTTTCTTATATGGTCTTATTCATTTACCACATTTCACGAAGGAGAAGATATTTTATTCGGCTTGGGCCTAATCTCCAAAGATTCTTCTATGGACTTACAGGCTCGCCCACTCTAAACCCTATGGTCTAAACAAAGTGGTTCTTCATCCAAAATAATTCATCCTCATACAGGTTGATTTGAATAATCATCTATTTTTCAATTTTTTCTCCTGTTTTTTTCCGAGTCACCCCATTTGGGGCTTAACCGACTATTCTGATTTGTTCACTATTATTATATTGTTAATATTATATTTACCATAGTTATGTCTTTTCATTTCTAGGTTATATATATTCTGGAAATGTATCCGTTTCTTTTATTAATTTTCTAAAAGAATAGGTTTGGTGTGGACGCAAATGCCATTTCTTAGTGAGCTTACCATGTTTCGATTAAAAATGGTAACCTCATACCAATTCATGGGATTTATTTTTGCCAAAAATGTAGGTTCTATTTCTCTACACTTTTTATTACACTACAACACGTAGTGTTTTGTTGTTTTTTTCTTTCGTATTGCTATTTATTTTTGCTATTTTTTTTTTTACTATTGTTTCTTTAATGGAGTACATCATCATTATTATATTTTTATCCAAGGTCTGTAATTCAATTGTACTTACAATGCTGGAGATTAAACAAGTAAAACCTATTATACTCTCATGTTAAATACGGCTTCTCTTAAATTTAACGTGTTAACGCACAATGTACAAGGCTTTAATTCCCCCGACTAAACACACTACCGCATTTCAATACTATCATAGGCTGAGTATAGATTTTTTGTTCCTACAAGAGACTCACTTTTCCCAAACTTCTACACCTAAATATCTACACGCCAAATACCCCACTTACTATCTCTCCAATGGACCAAAAAAGAAAAGAGTTGTGGCAATCTGTATAGCTAAACATATACTTATGATACTTAGAGATGACGATGGAAGATACATCATGGTAGTTGGAGAAATTTTTGAACAGCCTATTACTCTGATCACCTACTATACCCCGAATGTCGGACAATTGAAGTTTTTTGAATCGATGCTAAATGAATTGATGCCCCACATAAATGGTCATATTATTTTAGGGAGAGATAGTAACATGCCTCTAGATCAGACACTTGATAAATCTGATCCACTTCGATCCACTTTAAAACACTTTAAAACACATTCCAAATCAGAGCAATAATTTCGCTCATTTATTAAACTCTTACGATCTCATAGACATTTGGAGAGATCTCAACCCCACTACTCGTGATTTTACTTTTTATTCTCAAGTACACAAAACTTATTCTAGAATAGATAATTTATTTGCGTTTTCATCATTACTTCTTTTAATTACTTCCGCTACCATACTTAATCTGTCTGGGTCTGATCATTCCCCGGTACGTCTCACTTTATCGGATATGTGGTTTAAACCTAAACCCTCCTCTTGGCAATAAAAGCCTCCCTCCTTAATGACCCATCTACCTATATTGAAGTGGAATCAGCTATCAAACATTATTTTAATAACAACCTCTTCCATATGTTTCCCCAAATATTGTTTGGACAGCTCATAAAGCCACCATTCGTGGCAAATTAATTCAAATAGCATCTTGATCAAAAAAGAATTGCGAACAAGCAATACTACAACAAGAAACAGAATTACAAAATATTATTTCTGAACAAAAACAAAATCCTCATTTAGATTTAAGACATAGAATTGATGCAGCACGTGCAATTCTAAATCTTAGTCTTACTACCAAAGCGGAATTTTTTTACGATGGTCTAAGCATTGATTCTATTCTAATGGAGACAAACTATCTACATTATTCGCAAGAAAACTCAATCCTCGTTCTTTTAATCCGGCCGTGCCAAAATTACGCTTGAAAAATGGTAATTTAACACAAAATCCACAGCTTGTAGTCCAAGATTTTTTTTATTATTATTCTAAACTTTACTCTTCTCCAGATTAATTTTCCACAATTCATGCTGAAAAATTCTTTCAAGATCTCTCACTCCCAAAAATAACAAATGATCATAAAGATTTAATGGATAGTGATTTTACTGATTATGAAATTAAAGAGGCAATTCAAAGTTTAAATCCCTCAGCACCCGGTCCTGAGGGATTTTCAGGTCACTATTGTAGAAAATATTTAGATTTATTAGTACCTAATTTATGTTCTTTTTTCAATAATTTAAAAAAGGGTTCTCCTTTACCTCCACATGAAAATACCTCTTTTATCCATGTAATACCTAAAATGGGAAAAGATCTTAGTAGATGTGAGAATTTTTCGCCCAATTTCACTTATTGATGTGGATATTAAGATATTAACTAAAGTACTAGCAACCAGACTGATCTAATTTTTATCTCAATATATACATCCAGATCAGGTAGGATTTGTTCCAAATAGACAATCGCCCGATCAAACTCGGAGATTAATAAACATAATTTCGGCATTATATTCTAATTGGGACAACTGTGGTATAGGACAAGGAATGCTATTATCATTGGACCTTCATAAGGCTTTGAATTCTGTGTCATGGGATTACCTATTTTATGTATTAAAAAGATATGGATTTGGTCACAATTTCTTAACTATACTAAAGGCCATATACAATACACCCACTGCAAAAATTATTGTAAAAGGCTGTAGCTCACAAAATATATATATTTGTAGAGGTACTCGACAAGGATGTCCTCTTTCTCTGATATTATTTGTCTTGGCTTTGGAACCCTTAGCAATAACACTCAGAAATCATCCTGATATCAAGGGTATTTATTGTGGTGACAGAATACTTAAATGTGCCCTTTTTGCAGACAATATTCTGATGATCCTCTCTTCACCAATTATTTTGCCACCCAATTTATACAGCACAATGCAATACTTTACTAACATTCTGGTCTTAAACTCAATGACTGGAAATCAGAAGCCTTAAACATAAATCTTAGTATAGATACGGCCCAAACATTAAAAGATGAATTTCCTTTTAAATGGCAAAAGGAGATACTATTTGGGATTGTTTCTTACACCTTCCCTACATACTCTATATGAAGCCAATTACCCACCGTTATATAAAGAAATGTCATTAGACCTTAAACGCTGGATGAGTTCTCCACCTTCATGGTTTGGTAGATTATATACAATCAAGATGAATATCTTGCCAAGATTATTATATCTATTCAGAACATTACATATTTCAATCCATATGCCGGATCTTAAATTGTTCCAAAGGAAGGTATCCAATTTTGTTTGGATGAATAAACGACCTTGAGTAAATGCACGCACTCTACATACACCTAGATTACAAGGTGGTTTAGGATTACCAGATTTAACTAAGTACTTTCACGTGACACAATTGGCACAACTAATTTGTTTTTATTCACTATCATCACAACCATCATGGATGAAAATTGGATCTTCTCATTATCCATCAAGACCTATTAGCCATCTCTTATGGTTGCAAAACAAAAATAGACCATCTATAATGTGTCCATAGGTTAAGCAAGGCTTATAAATTTATTTCTCCACATGTTACTTTAGCTCCTTTAATTGGTAACACTTCATTCGTCCCAGGTCTAAATCCACAAGCTTTTTCTTGGTGGACGAATAAGGGTTTATTATGAATTGCCGATTTTTATGACCATACAATTTAAATTTCCTGATTCTGAAATACACCATTATTTTCAAATTTCGGATTATATACAGTGATTACAACACTCATTTGACCTGACTTCTTCCGCTTCAATGGAATGTTTATATAAATCTTTTGATAAGCATTCTGGTCACATATCGAAAATGTATTCTATTTTAACCGCTTCCCGACCGCCTCATGTAGATATACGTCTACA
Source organism: Lithobates sylvaticus (assembly GCA_028564925.1). Taxonomy (NCBI): domain Eukaryota; kingdom Metazoa; phylum Chordata; class Amphibia; order Anura; family Ranidae; genus Lithobates; species Lithobates sylvaticus. Next base: position 363,000,272 of record CM053029.1, on the reverse strand, counting down.
GAATGGCACGGGCAGGCAAAAGCACGTACCTGTACGTCCCCTTTAATTGCCTGCCCATGGGTCGCGCGCGCCAGCGGCGCTCTCGTGACCCGGTCGGGAGCTCCGTGACCCCGGCCGCGGGACCAGCGGACCCGATCGCCGCTGGTGTCCCGCGATCGGGTTACGGAGCTGAAGAACGGGGAGAGGTATGTGTAAACAAACCTCTCCCTGCGCTTCCTACACTGCCTGTCATTGATTGGCTGTTCCCGGTCATCGGGAAAGCCGATCAATGACGTCAGACGTCAGCCCCGCCCCCTAATGTAAAAAAAACACACACACGTCACAGCCCATAAACCCTCCCCTCCCCCTAGTGGTTAACTCTTTCACTACAACTGTCATTTATACAGGAATTAATGCATTTAAATAGCATTGATTGCTGTATAAATGACAATGGTCCCAAAAATGTGTCATAAATGTCCGATGTGTCCGCCATAATGTAGCAGTCACAAAAAAAATCGCTGATCGCCGCCATTACTAGTAAAAAAAAAAAATATTAATAAAAATGCTATAAAACTATCCCCTATTTTGTAAACGCTATAACTTTTGCGCAAACCAATCAATAATCGCTAATTGCGATTTTTTTTACCAAAAATATGTTGAAGAATACGTATCGGCTTAAACTGAGGAAAAAAAATTTTTTTTATATATTTTTTGGGGATATTTCTTATAGCAAAAAGTAAAAAATATTGCATTTTTTTTTCAAAATTGTCGCTCTATTTTTGTTTATAGCGCAAAAAATAAAAACCGCAGGGCGATCAAATACCAAAAAAGAAAGCTCTATTTGTGGGAAAAAAAGGACGCCGATTTTGTTTTGGAGCCACGTCGCACAACCGCGCAATTGTCAGTTAAATCGACGCAGTGCTGAATCGCAAAAAGGGGCCTGGTCCTTTGGCTGCCAATTGGTCCGGGGCTGAAATGGTTAATTTCAAATTCTGAAAAATTATCTTATATGTATAAGTGGGAACAATATCTCAATGAAAATATTTTGACTGATGAATGGTTCAAGTTGGCACAATATGCCTCTAAATCCTGTATTAATACTAACCTGATAGAGGCTAATTATAAGGTATTACTTAGGTGGTATATGGTTCCAATTAGATTAGCAAAATATATCCCTGAAGCATCATCATTATGTTTCAGAGACTGTGGAATGGATGGCACCATGTTCCATATTTGGTGGACGTGTCCAAGAATAAAAAAATATTCCTTGACCAATTTTACCCTAATAAAAGCTCCTAAACAAGCATTATTGGGATACCCTTTTGAACATTCTCTGAAATATAATTTCATATATATGAAATATGAAATATGAAATATATGAAAAAACTTATAGCATTCATTTTTACTGCTGCTAGAATTGCAATAGCCAAATCTTGGAAATCTACCCCTGTTCCCATCCAGTTGGTTAAAAATAAATTGTCAGATGAGATATGGAAACCTTGGCTAGATTATTTTTCAAATTGTTTATGAATCCCCCCCCCCCCCATCATTTTTTTCTCTCTTTTTTTTACATTTCTCTTCATTCTCCTTACTTTTTAAAGTATTTTCCTCAAAATTATATTATCCTGAGTTGAATAATTTGTACCAGTCATTTAGTTACGCTCTGTATGTGTAATATTTGTGATTATTTTTGACCATTATTAACAATCTTATATTTCTATGACTGTAATTCTTCCTTTCTATTTGAAATATCAATACAAACTATTGAAACAAAATACTAACAACATCATACAAAGCCACTTACAAATCTACCAAAGCTCATATCCAAATATCACTCAAACTGTCCACTCACTCCTCCCAAGACCTCCTGCTCTCTAGCTTCCTCATCACTTCCTCCCAAGCTCCCCTCCAGGACTTCTCTTGAGCCTTCCCTATTCTTCTGGAGCACCCTGCCCCAATCTATCCATATATCACTTACTTCATCTGCCTTTATACATTCCCTGAAAACTGACCTTTTAAGGGAAGACTATGCCACCTCAACTTCTACTTTCTTCATCAACTCACCCCCACAGTAAATACCCTTTGTACCACTTGTGCCTCCCCTTTAAATTATAAGCTCCTATGAGCACCTCCAATTGTATTGTAACCTTACTATCTTCCATAATATTGGAATGTGTTGAGCAAACTGTTTTTTTTTCTCACAAAAGTTTTATTGAAGTATAAGACAAAAAGAAAAGGCAAAGTAACAGTTTCACACTAGCAATGTACATGGATCCAAATCTGAGAACAGATGTAATATGCACAAAAAAGGGGTAACCGATATGACAAAAAAATGCAGAAGCAAAATCTTGGCTGTCAATACAAAGAACATTATAAGTGTATGTGCATCAGAACAGAGCAAACTGTTGGTGCCATATTAATCTTGTATAATAGTTGCAATAGGTTAATGCATTTTGTAAATCATGATTAAAGATTATAGAGCATTACTGATAGGCTTGTATATGTAATTGGTAGACAGACTGTATTAAATATTTCTTTAGATGGGACTATTAAGCCACCCTAAACTGAAATCCTATAACCTTTTCAATCAAGTCCCAAAATGACAAACTCCTACATACTCCTACGTACTTTAGTTGTACTGTGCCTGTAAAGCATTTGTATACTTCAAATGCAAAATAAAGCTACAAGACTTTTAAAATCAGCTTTGAAGTATAAACAGAATGTTAATGTTGGTACATTCATTTATCAATGCATTTAATTTCTTCAACGTTTGTCAGACAAGGTATTCAGGTTATTTTATAGCTTTTCTTAAATACAATTAACTCCTCCATGTAAAGCAATATGTTAATGTTGTGTTTTATAGGAATTTCTCTGTCTTTCTATTCAGGCTTCAGATTCAGAAAAAAAATCAAGTAGGTGCTTAAACGTGCAATTATTTCAGTGTTTCATCTGTCACTTTGCTGAGTTCAATGAAAATTACAGAGATTGTGTTGTGTTTGCTTTGCTTCTGTGAAGTTTTGAAATGTATAATACAGTTGCAAAGCTTCTGGTGTCAGCCTTCTTTGTGTTCAAGTCTAGAGAATCACTTAATCAATAAATACAATTCAGTATTTCTTAAGCCCCATACACACGGTCGGACTTTTTCATGGATTCTGTCCGATCGGACCATGTTGTCGAAAAATCCGACCGTGTGTATGCACCATCGGACAGTGTACGTCGAATTGTCCGACGGACAAAGTCTTATCTCCTGCTGGATAGATTTGCCGACAACCCGGTCCGATCACACCAAATTCGATCGTGTGTACGGTTGTCCGACCGGACAAAGTGCTACGCATGCTCAGATCACATTACAAGTCCAAAGCTATTGGCTACTAGCCTCTACGTAGTCCCGTCGTAGGCAACAAACGTCACCACGTTCAGAATGATCGGATTTTCCGACAACTTTGTCCGACCGTGTGTACGCAAAACCAACATCGGACAAAGTACGACGGACATGATCCGACGGACCTGGTCCGCGGATTGTCCGACCGTGTGTATGGGGCTTTAAAATTAATTTTATGCTAGAGGAAAAATGTTTGTTAATGCTATATGACTTTGTGGCATGTTGATTGACAACAGAGCTCATCCAGAAGCAGAGCAAATAAAGCACCAATTGCATATGGGAAGCTAAGTTTTTTTTTTTTTTTTTTTTTAAGACTAACCTATTTATAACTAGGGATGAGCTTGATGTTTGGGTTGAGCATAAGATCGACTCGAACATCGGGTGTTCATCCATTCACAGAAGAGGGAACAATTATGGGGCGTTCACAGGAAAATTTGAGCGCCGTGGAACACCCCATAATGCACTGCAAGATCGCAGTTCATTACTGTATGAATCACAGCGTGCTCTGCTAAGAGAGACATAATTGGCCAAAGGCAGGGTGCCTTTGGCCAATCTTGGTTCGGGGACTAAGTCCATGCCCACACTATATATGGCTGCTTACACGGCGGCTGTGTGTAGTGTTGTTGGCGTGGACAGAGAGATAGCTTGATTTAGATTAAGCAGCAAGGTTATTCAGTTAGTGCAGTGTATTTGATATTGTCACGGTTATGCAGTAATCTTCCCCTGTTTGCTTACCTCTCCTCTATGTGCTGACTAAGAGGCCAGCCACTCTCACCTGGTGGTTTTTATAACCTCTCCTCTAAGCATGGCTCCCCCCCAGGCCCTATCAGGGGAACCTATATTAACCTGTGCACTGCAAGCCAGTGGTGCTGATCAACCATTATGTATCCATGGTGTGTTCGGCTTCCTGGTTCCTGCTTGCCATGTGCTTTATGTTTGTCTCCTTTACCGACCTTGGCGTGTTCTCAGCGATTCCTGTCTGCTTGTGACCTTGACCCTTTGGCATGTCCCCGACCATCCCTGTCTGCCTGTGACCCTGAAGCTTTGGCGTGTACTCTGTTGTTCCTGTCTGCTAGTTACCCTGACCTCTGCCTTATCCCCTTACTATCCTTGTCGTTCCAGCCTGCTGCTTCCTTCTCCTGTAGTCTACTGTGAGCGTGAGCTGTGAGACCCCGGGGGTCGCGACCTGGAGCCAGACTGCAGCGAAGTCCATCCTCACCACTAGAGGCTCTGGCGAACACCTGCTGGCTCTTAGACTCCGCGCCCTGGGGAATCTATGCTCTAGCTCCTACTGGGATCTGTGTTAGTGATCCAGTAGACCTGTGTCCTGAATCTCCCTGGGTACAATCCGCAGCAGTCAGTCCTAAGGTCCACTACCTAGCGGTGCACTTCGGATTCCTACTGAGTGCACCTGTCACCTGGTCTCAGGTGATCTGACAGTTTGATCAGCCATGGACCCAGCTGATGTGCCGCTACCCGCAGATGATCCATTGCAGGGCTTAGTTCGCAGACTTGAGACCAAAGAATCGCATCAGACCCAGGTGATGCGATTCCTTCAGGATTTGGCATCCCGTTTTGAACAGGTTCAGGCCTCATTAGGACCCCCGGTTCAACAACCTCAACCGCTATCTGCTGCTGCACCTATCGCATCAGTCGCAGCCACACATTCATTAAAACTACCAGCTCCGGCCCGTTTCTCTGGGGACTCCAAGGCTTGCAGGGGGTTCCTTAGCCAGTGCACAATTCATTTTGAACTTCAGCCCCAAAACTTCCTGTCCGATCGGGCGAAAGTAGCATCTATTATATCCCTCCTGTGAGGCGAGGCGCTAGTTTGGGCTGCCCCTCTGTGGGAACTGAATGATCCAGTGGTTTCTAGCCTGTCTGATTTCTTGAAACTTTTTCAGAATATCTTCGAGGAACCGGGTCGTGTCTCCTCAGCGGCTAGCGCTCTTTTACGTCTCCGTCAAGAGTCCGCTTCTGTGGGACGGTACGCTCTTCAGTTTCGTATCCTCACAGCTGAATTAAGCTGGAATAATGAGGCCCTAGTTGCAACCTTTTTACATGGCCTCTCTGATAGAGTGAAGGATGAATTAGCAGGAAGATCCCTTCCTGCTGATCTGGACAGTGTTATCACCTTGTGTAACCAGATCGATATTCGCTTTCAGGAGAGGGCCCTGGAAAAAAGACTCCAGCACTCCCCGTTCTTTAGTCAGCCTGAGCTCCCAGTCCCCTCTCTTCGATCCGATGAGCACCCCCTGCCTTCTGAGGAACCTATGCAGTTGGGCTGGACCAAGTTATCTCCCGAAGAACGCGCTAGGCGCAGAACTCTGGGCCTATGCCTCTATTGTGGGGCCAAAGGTCATTTTCGTGACACTTGTTCTCTTCGTCCGGAAAAACGCTCAGGACTAATACATCTGGAAGGTGGAGTATTAGACCCTGAAATATCACCTTCACCTTCTTGTCTTCTCCTTTCTGTGTTGCTTCATGTCGGCACTTCCTCTCGTTCGGTCTCAGCACATCTGGATTCCGGAGCCGCTGCCAATTTCATGGATTGGGAAACTGCATCCTCCATGAGACTTACCCTTTTGCCCCTTACAACGCCATTGGTGGTCTTGGCGATTGATGGCACTGTTCTCCCAGGGGGCCCTATCCGTTTCCAGACCCTTCCTGTCAAGATATCAGTAGGGACACTCCACCAGGAGTGGATATCCTTCCTTGTCTTACCTAAGGCTTCATCTCCTATCATATTAGGTCTTCCTAGGTTACGGCTCCATTCCCCACACGTTGACTGGACTGCTGGACAGATCCTGGCTTGGGGTTCCTCCTGTTCCTCTTCCTGCCTACTCAAGGTTACCCCAAAAGAGAAACTTCCTGTTGTCACCATCCCAGTAGCTTCTGCTATTCCCACTGTATATAGTGATCTTTGGGATGTGTCCTGCAATAGTCGGACTGATGCACTCTCTGGGTCATGTGGCGCTCTGGATGAGGGGTCCACCTGTGATCCTGAGTCGATCTTTCACTCCAGTTTGCATAACCATTTACCTTTGCCT